>VZTO01010615.1:0-23760 GCA_013400615.1 Syrrhaptes paradoxus
ACTATCCCAGCAGATATCTGGGTAATGTCAGTGTTCAGCCTGCAATTAACAAGTGCTAAATCCATTCCAACTTTAGCTTTTGAGTATGCACTGTACTGTGCTAACTATTCTGCACTTTCAGACATGAGCTATGTTAGTGATGTACATACTATAAACAACTTCATTTTGGGATAATGCCTATTTTCCCTTTCTCCCTTTATGTTTTGCTGCTTTTCCTCTTCTCTGTCATTCAGCACTTGCTTTAGGTAATGTTGATGTTGCTGCAGTTTCTGGGAGGGCCTTGTAGTCGTGGGTCATTTCTTTCCTTGTGCTTCTAAAGGGCAACAGATTACCTACATAGCCAATCTTCAAGTATACTTGTAAAATTCATGACTTCACTTAGGAATTTTGTCAATAAGGCAGAGAAAAAAAACAAACCAAATAAAAAAACAAACCACAAAACAATACAAACCAAAAAAACCCAGAATAAGATTAGGACAGCTTTAAAGCGATTCCTATTCTTATTTGTCCGATAGGCAAAATGTTGAGCACTGAACACCTAGTTTTATTCTGAGATACTGAAGTTTAAAAAATATTGCAAGGCTGCTTATAAAATCAGAGGCGTTGATAACACTGTAGTACATCTTGGTGAAGACATCAGTGTACCAATGCATTTACGTGTTCTTATAGCCAAATGGGTTGCATAAGGAAAAACAGATAAGCTACTTGGAGAAAACATGTATTTGTTCTTCGCAAACATTTTTTTTATTGTGAAGCTTTCTGAGATTAAGATGGGCTCAAATCCCATTGCAATCAACTTTCCTTTCTAGATTTACAAAGACATCAAGTCACGTGCCATGAACTAATAACTGAACTTTCTTTTCCTCCAAAGTCAAACATACAAGGTGAGATATTATTTTCAAAAGTTGGGAGATAGTGAAGTACATGAATAAGCAGTACATATGTATAATAGCTAAAGATAACTTTTGGCTTTTTAGGAGAGAACCTAATTTTTTTTTTCTACATTTATATACTGCTTTTCTTAAAAAAAAAAAAAAAAAAAGGAAATGCTGTAGAGGGAATAACCAGCAATTTTGACTGTACAGAGTAGAATGTCTGACTGAATGTATAGAATTTCATGGTTTCATGTGGGCTCTATGGAAAACAGTAGCATTCATTATATAGTTTGACAAAATGTTCATGATTGCAGTTGACTTGCAAATTTCCCTAAAATTACAGTGAGAAAACAGGTCTGTCAATGTGTAAAAATTACCATTCGTTTCTTTAGTTTTGACCTCTGTTAATCTTACTTAGTTATTCTCATATGTTCTAGTTTTGCTGGGAGAAAAAATGGGACTTTAAAATATCTTATACTCTCAGAGATTTGCCGAGATTGTTTCAGAGAGTTATAGCGCCACCCATTAGCTGAAGTAAGATTCATTTCCAGTTTCTGTTACAAATCTTTGAGAAAAGTCTAAAAATCAGTTACTTGAATTCCATTTAAAATTGAATGTGCCAGCCATGAGGCTTTTTTGTACGTCTTTAAAAATTGACCCAAAATTTGGTTAAACATTTAAAAAAATTGGATGTAAGAAAATTCAGTAAACACACTACTGTTCATGCTTAGTTGTTATAATAATGTAGCAGTTCTAAAAACCATAATGTGAAAATGATATTCTTTAAGAGACTAAAGCAAGATACAGTTGTTTCTATTTTTTATGATACCTGAACTTTTTAACATTGAATCTCTTCTAGTTGACAGGTTATTTGGGGAGATGTTGTAAACTGTGGTGCATACAGCTGAAAGCTCTGAACTGGTCAGAGAATTCTGTATAAAATCTGGTTTGCTTCCACTTCCTTATTTCGTGAGCAAGTTGAGTCTTGATTTGAAAGAGCTGTGCCCTGCGAAGGCAGTGAGTGCATCTGTGTTACCTGTTTAGATCAGGAATGAGCTTCGGAAAGCAGTGTGATTATCCTCATTTACTGCACTTTGGTTCACGTTCCAGTGTTCTCATAGTCTGAACAGGATTCCTCTCAGGTTAAACACAACCAGAAGACGTGCTCCAGAAGTGCACCTCGTACATTGCAACCAGTCGTGGGCATTCAGTGCCTGGAAGCAGGCTGGAGTTACTGCAAAATCCACCACCCAGCACTTTTATAGTGCAGACATTGTGTCCTCATCACCGGCTGTTCTGCTCTGCAGATCTGCTCTTACTGTGCTGTTTACACGTAGCCAGTGTTACCTACTATGACAGCAAGACCACGTAGTTTTGAGAGCAGTGGAGTGTTATCAGACTGACTGATACTCTTAAGAGCCTCATTCCTCTGGGGCCAAACTACAACAACACCTACTGGTCTCTTACGAATGTGGTGGACTAAGGGACTTCCCTTATTACGGGTGGCTGCTGGAATAGGCCCAATTTTTAGAGCATTCAGCTGTCTTTTAGAAGGCCCATACATTGAGTTAAAGCTGGATAAATAAATATTTAGCAGTCTGAATATTTAATTTATTTATGTTAATTTATGTTAGATTTTGATATTGTAACTGGTTTCTTGTCATGAAGTGAATGATAAAGGATCTTTTTTCCATATATTCATGTTTTTCACTATGTATGAGAACCTCAAATGTCATGACAGGTTTTTTTTTCTAGATTTTGATAGTATAGGATCTGTTCAAGGCCTGTCAGTTCCATTATTTAGTGGCTTATAGCAATGATTGCATAGAAAAAGCACATGGTATTTTATCCCAGCTGGAGTTAAGCAGAGAACAGCGGAACTGGAAAGAATTCTGCATTTCTGTGTGAAGTGCATTAAGTTGTCCTAAATTTCCTTACATCAGTGCCCATCATTTATCTGTCTTCACTAAGGCTATTAGTTTTGAAGTGCAACCATTTCAACTTGACCCATCACAACACTTAGAATTGCAGATAAAAATTAAAAGTTGTATGCCTTTTAACTTCTCAGTAAAATGTTGATACCTACAACTGGAAAAAAGTTCACTTTCTTCTAAATTTTTTTTCTTTTTTAAAATTAAATACCATCTCTCACTACCTGTCATCTTCATGCTTCAGATATTGTCAATTAGCAGCACTTACCTACTCAGTTTAAAGTCTCAGATTCAATACTAAGGTTTAGTCTAAATAGTGTACCAATGTAGTTATAGTGATACAATTCATAGAATAAATACAGTTATATAGGTATGAGGATATATTTCCACCAATTTATCTTATTTCCCTTTCCTGAAAGGAAAAAAAAATGTAAGAGGTTATTGCCCTGTAACATATATCTCTCTTCACTGGCCAAGCTCACTGTGTGGCAGTCCCATTCCTGTAGTATTGAGAGGATATTTCTTGATTTGTATATTATCAGCACTGTGCCAGGGAACTTTCAGTATCTCTGTAGAAATACATTATTGAATGAGAAAATCCTGGGTTTTCCATACCTGTCTAAACACAGATATGATAGTCTTGATTTTTTTTTTTTTTTGGTACAAGCAGGATTTTCATCTTCTTGTATTTGTAAATTATGCTTATAGAATACTTTAGTAAATAGGATTTACTCAATTAATCAAATTTACAGATTAACTTATTGATCACAACTATTTCATGCTGGAGATCAATGCTAATGTACTTCAAATCTTTAATTGTTAATCCATTTTTGAATTAACATTGATGTTTGTTGGTATAATCCCTGCCCATTTGATTTTTTTGGGGTGGGTGTAGAAAAATACTTTCTTATCCATTAAGGCATTTATGGGAAGAAAAGGACAAAAAGCAAACAATTCATTTTCTATATATAATTGATAATTGAAGACTTGCTTTTAGCTAAAGAATTAATTTTGACGTAATAGTTGTTAGACATATATGAGTATGTCATATTACATTTTGTACATAGAGATGTACAAGGTATGGGAAAGGTAATAAAATATCTAATGTTTAGGACTGGGAATTTATTCTCATTTTAATCAGGGAGATCAGTGTTGTCCTGGTTACCATAAGCCATTGCTGCAATTCTGTGATGTCCTAGCGTGAATTGCTAACCGTGTCCAGATGGTATTAAGTGTCCTACAGGACAAAATAATTGTAGATTTTATATCCCTAAGCACTACTTTGCTCTTACTTAACTGGGACCGTGGGTAAGCAGCAGGCTTAATGGTGACTTATCAGACTTCTTACAGTCAGTGTCCAATACAAGGTTACTGGCTTCATCCACAGTTGACTAGAGGCACCAGTTTCTTGGTCTGTTTGGAGAGTGGGTTGTCAATAACAGGGAGGAACGACCTCTGTGTGCTATTTTCCAAGTTCCCCACCTGTCTCTCCCCCAGGCTAAATGTCTGCCAAATCCAAACTTCGTGGTTTATTAGTGCCTCATCTTCTTTGGGCAGTTTTTCTATTCCAGAACAATGCTGGAAGGAGTTGGGAGAAAGATGAAAAAAATCCATCCAGTTTAGATCAGCCTGACTTTCTGGATCAAGCAGGCAGGCAGCAAATCCTCAGCACAGCAGAACATATGGCAGCAACCCAGGAAAGGAGAGAGAGGGAGAAAGTTGGAAAGGTCTTTAAGTTGCCTTGCCCACATAAGCTGGAAATAGATCTTGCAGGAGCTTCAAACAGGTTCCTTCTTTATCTGACAATTAATCTGGTGACACTATCTCATACTACCAGTATTTTTTCTGAGTGAGAAAATGAACTTTCAGGGGATCAAAAGTTAGACCAGCATCACCACTAAATCCTCAGCAGCAACACATGCTATTAGATCCACAGTCTATTTTAATGGGATTATTTAGAATAAATAAACTTTCTTAGCAATCATTCTTATATAGACGTTTGAATTTGAAACTCTAAAGGGGGATTATTTAGATTATAGAGTCAAGCACTTAGGTTAATAGATCTCACATATGTCATTTATTGCATAGTCCTGTTTATTGCTTAAGGCACTAATTCTCTTAAGTGAAACACAGTATTTTATAGAATGAAATAAAATAATATAAATTGTTTCTTTACCCACTTTTAATGTGTTAAACAGAAAAATGTCTCTAGCAGATGAGCACTAAAGACACAGCAAAGTCCACTATCGTTGTTTGTATTGTTATTCCTAAAAAGTTAACTATAAGCTAAGTTAGCTAACAGAGAGCAAGCATAAAGACAAGGTGGTTCTCTTACATTTTCACATGATTTAGTGGGTGAATTGAAGGCCTGTTGAGTCAAGGAAGCAAACAGCATTCTTTGTCAACATGCTAACTTGGGGTACGTGCATGCTGGGCTTTCATAGTCAAGGGGAAGCCTTCATTGGGCCCTGGTTCAGCTGTAGACTCCTTGGCATATGCAGTGCTGTATGGACAGAGGGTTTGCCCACCTCTCTTTTGTCCTCTGATCTATTGTACTCTTCAGCATATAACAAAGAGCGGTGAGTCTGCATGTGCAGCTTTGACAGAAAGACTGTGAGGTGCACGCAGAGTGTACTTTGGCTGCTGAAGCCTCTGCAGATATAGATTAATTGTCATCCCCTTGGAAGAATTTGCTGTTTTACAGGATTGGGTGCTAGACCGAACAGGTTTCTTCTCAGTTCTAAGAGCTGGAGTTATGGGATAGATTTAAGTCAGTGAAAGTGTCAGGCTTTCAATTTTGCTAGATAAAGCTGCTTGTTGGTACTCAATTATTAAGAAGCAGTGTGGCCAAGCAGTGAAAATCTGACACCTTTTTAATATGGGTTGTGCTATCTCATGGAAAAAAGTAACCTTTTATAATTGTTGTTTAGATAAGAGTTGAATGTGCTAAACACATGGTCAGAACAATCTCTCTAAAACAGCTTAATTCTAGTGATCACCAGCAGATTCTCACCAAAGTGTCTGCTGTTTTTTAATGACATACTTGTCAACATATAACCTTAGAATGTAGACACCATGGTAACAGTTTTAACAGTCTTTTTAAAGAGCATAATTGTGTGGAGCACAAATAGAAACATCTTGACTCTTGTAGTCTCTTAATCCACTTAGAGAAATGCTTTTCAATCCATCAAGCAGCATTTTCTGGATCTTGCTGAACATCTGTCTGTCTTGAAATGACTTGGAATAAAAGCCTAAGCAGGTCCTCCCATGCTGTTTTTGCTGTAGACCTCAAAATGAGCATTTAGACAATATTTTGATATTAGATTTGAGCTAAAGAACACTAAACAGAAAGAATTATTAAATTCACTTGGCTATATTATAAGAAAAACATGCCTGTAACTGTTCCTGTACACCAAAATGCTTAAGTGTGTGCATTCTTGTAGGCCTATGAGGGACTCACATGCTCAGTATCTTGTAAAATTCATACACTTAGGTGCACAAATACACTTACGTGCATTCTAGCACACCTACACTGTGTTAGAATCATGGTGGCTAATAGCTGTCTGGGCAGGTTTTGGTCAGTAAAGGCAGTAGGATAACTTATTTGACACAGTGTGAATGCACAAATCACTCTGTGTCAGCAGCTGCATATTGCTGGATGTTTTGCATAGAACCCCTCTTTCTGTTAAATATCAGAGTACCATAGCCATGTGGATATCTTTGGGAAGAAGCAGACAATTGTGGTGCTTAGGGCCATCTGAGGGATAAGCACCCAGGTTGCTGCCTTTGGGAGATTTTCAGGACTGGTTATGGAAGAGCCCTACAGGAAGGTATGCAGAGCCCTTTGGAGAGCTGTCAGGTTTACACATGAATAGGCTCTGGTGAGCAGCTATCAAAATGCAACAGGAATCAGTAACGTTTTTGGTACGTATGGCATAAGCAAAGTGCCTTGATATGGTCTCATCTGATATCTTTTGTAATTGTGAGCATGCTTTTAGCAAATGCAGTTCAATATCTAACCCTTTCTGGGATGTGATGACCCTCTTCTTTATTGTGATAGTAGTAGTTTACTTCCTATAACTGGCTGATCTTCCTAACCTGATAATAATTGATATTCTAGTATGGGAGAGTAAGTGCAAAATGGCAGGCAATGCAAAAAGATGAGTCTTGAAAATTATGGTGTCACCATCATCTACATAATTTTTAAAGTATAGACTTAAATTTCCCTGAAATACTAGAAAAGTGAAAAGAAATTATGTTGGATATCTATATTTGTGTATATATCTTTTTGTTTGACAATAACTTTACCTGAAAAACATTTGCTATAAAAAATAAGTCTTTCTGTATATACAAGACTTTGCATGGTGGATTACTGTGGACAGTTATCTTTTAGACCCCCTATATATTGTTGGTCAGTGTAGTCTTCACTTACACAATAGCAGCATAACCTTTTCATTTCAAATGGAACTTAATTTCACTCCCTAATTGAACAGTTAGGACATAAAAATACGTAGTCAGTTTAGCAATTAGGAAGCACCGACAGGTTGCCAGCAGCAGGAGCACTCCCTTCAAAGTCTGTTGTTCAGTCCAACTGTACAAAATCACTGAGTCTTCTGCAGCACAACTTTATTCTATAACTACAGGAAGATTTTCATGTGCTGTGTGAGTCTTTTAGGTTATGAGAAAATAGGGCATTTCCCATGAGCTGCCTTTCCAAGGGCATGACATAGTCTTGGTGTAATATCAGACTTATCACAAGTGCATCCCCTCTTATTAATAAGTATGAAGCTTCATTTCATACTAGGAGTTGTGTTGTGTGGCTTCAGTACTGTACTGAAGAAAACCATTACATCTTTTCTTTGTGCAGGTTTGCTCATGATATTCTTTCACAAATATATTTACGTCTCATAAGGTGTTAGTTTCCGACTTTGTATCTTTTATGGAAAGAAGCTGATATAAAAGGTTTTTCAGAGCCAAATTCTTACCAACTTCCTTTTTTAAGAGTATTTTAAGTAAAAACATTGCATGTTTGCTGTGCTGTATAAATGAGTTACATTTATTGCTTCCATCTACTTTTGGTCAATAATACCTTTTTTGGCATTCTTCTGACAAAATATTAAGGATGGAATCTGGAAATTCTGGAAGACTGAAACACATTAAGTTTCTGCATAATTTTTTATAAACCTACACGAACATAAATACTGACACAAAAATACCTACGGCACAAAAAGTAGTGAGTTGAAGTGGAATTACAGTATATTGTTTAGCTTGCCTTCACTAAATTGTCTTTGTGGTTTTGTAATAGAATTGCTAAAAATTACCAGCATTGTGTCACTTTAACTTTCTAAAATTCTGCTGCTCTGAAATTACCATTACCTTATTTTCTGCATGGAAGTAAGTGTTAAGAGCTATTCAGCTGTAGGATTTTCAGTGAAAAGTCAGTCCTTAGTTTTCAATTGCAACACGGAGTACTAATTTAAATTTTAATTTAATTTTAACTTTTTACTTAATTGTTCTTAATGGCCTCTTTATATATCTGTTTCTCACGATACAGTTATTTCTGTGAGCAGAGACTTTATCCCGTAAAGCTTAGGTGAACTTATGCCAGTCCGTTGTATTGTGGAAACTATGCGTTTGTTATTTCCTGTGATTTTAGAGTGTGAAACATTTTAATGTCAACATTGCAATCTTCTACTAGCGCTTCAGTTCCCTTTTTGAAAGACTAAGTGGACATCATTTTTGTTGAGGGAAAAAATGCATTAAAACTTTTTTTTTTTCATCCTTAAGTAGGTCAGTTTGTGGTAGTCAGAAACAGCGGAAAATATTAGTTTGGATTTTCCATCTTCTCTTAAAGTATCTTCAAGATGGTGCTTGTGTGCTGATTGCAGGATTATATCACAAAAGCAGACCCAAACGAAAGTTAGTTGTGTGACAGCTTAGCAAAATGTGGTGGTGCAAATCCCTTCCCTCTGCATAGAGTGAGAATTGCTCACTGCTGAATTGCTCATTGTATTCAGAGTTTGTTTACACGTAGATGTCAGCAAGACATTTTAATGAATAGTATTGACTGAAAAACAGTTAGATGAAGTATTATCTCAAACAGTCATAACATTCTTTTTGCCAGAGTGTATTGGCCTAAAAACCTGAATTCCATTCCTTTTCTGAATTGAAGGCATCCAGTAGATAGACATACCATAACCCTTCACAGTTGTGCTAGGAAAATCACAGCACATTTTAATCACTGTGCTAGACAGCATGTATGTATGATGAGAGGATGACAAATGAGTTTGTGGAAATGACACTCAATTTTACTGTTTTTTTTTCATTTGTCCTGTATCAGATTTTATCTGGTTACAAATGAAATGGAACCTTTCTTACCATAAGATTTATTCTGGGATCTGATAATAAAGAAATATTCTGTGAAGTATAGTTCACTATAAGTGATACATTTTATGAGATATGTGGTCTTTTATTAGGAGCGTTGGGCATGTGTTTCACTTTCTAAACTTGGAGAGTAGAAAGTAATTAAAAAATATATGTTTTCAATGCAGTTTTCTGAAATGTTTTGTGCCTAATGTACTTGTTGTCAAGTTACCCACTTAATCCAGTTTTAGTGACACTACAGCACACTTCTTAAACTGCTTCTATTATATTTTACATCCCGAAAACACCGAAAGATTCTAAGTGTACCGAAGGCAAAGGGTTTGCTTTTTCATTCTCCCAATCGCAGTTCAACCTCAAGACAGCAATAGCAAACAAGTTTGTATTGCCCTTTGGTATCTTCTTCATCTGGAAGTGGATAATTTTGTTTCATAAAGATTAGCATCGTTTATATTCAGATAATATGGTTCCACTACCCCTCTCATAATTACTAAGAAAATTTGCCTCATAGTATGAACTGCGTCTATTTTCAGTTAGCCCCATCTTCTTCTATTCTTTGTCTTTGCTGATGAATAAGGATTCTGGTTTTGACCTTTCAGGCTTTTGCTGGGGCTGCCCACAGAGCAGAAGGTATCCAGAAGATATTTAGCCTGTTCAGAGGTTTCCTTGCTTTATCACTTGTGAATGTTTAAGTTGCTGATTCAGATACAATATTCAGTTAAAAATCCTGAAAATTGTCTAACTGCTTCATGGCATACAGACTGAACATGCATTTGACAATGTTATTGGCATTTGTAAAACTCAACATTGATGTACTAGAAGTGCCACGTTCTCAGTTATTAACTTGATAATTTTATTTCTTTTTGAAGTACAAGCAAACATACCTAAACATATTTGCATGTGCTGTATCACTGTAACAGATACTAAGTAAGTTTTGTACATAATATTTGCATAAAGAAGGCTTGACTGTCCTCTTTTCTTGTGTATTTGCAATGTCATGGAAACTGTGACAATTTTTATTTACAGTGGTAGCATTAATATAAGGATTTTTTTATTTATTTGAATTTTCAACAGTTTTTAAGAGATTATGTTGTTTGCAGGTGCATCAGAAAAGATGCGTTTATCTGGCATATCCTAACAAAAGTCGGTTCTTTTAGACCTTGCACTTTTAATGAACCATTTTATTGTCAACTCTCAGAATCTACTAGTGTGCCTTTTGGTGACGTTATTGAGAATTTTAATGCATTTTAGTTCTCATTCAGCACGGCCTATGTGCTCCTCACGTGAGGGTCTTTAGAAATAGGATTAACTTCTAGAGGAATGCATTAGCCATGCCACAGAAGTAGGCAAAGCTCTAACTAGCCTGATAGATTGCTCCACGCTCCAAATCCTTCTAAGTACCCCCTCCCTCTTTTTATTGACAGCTTCTCATTGAGCGGCTAGAAGCATTAGTGTATTTAGGAGTTAGATGTTTTGTATGATCCCAGGCTGATCTCATATTCACTTTCTGAAATTAATTCGACACTGCTTTACATGTTAATCCGCAAAGGATTGATTTTGAGAAGGTCAGAGCAGTGCAGCCTCGGAAAATGGAAGAAAAGCTCCACTTAAAACAGCTCATTTCAGTTCCCAGAAATAAGTATAGATGCCTTTTCATTGTGACACTTAGCCAGCTGTAGGAGACTTGGTCATCTTACAGAATACATCAAATAGTGGCATTTGATGGGATCTGCAAGGAAGTTGAGCTAATTAAATCTAGCTTCATTAACCAATTGCAGCTTGCAAATGGCACAACTATACTTTGAAAACCTGCAGTATAACAAAAAATCCCTGTCTTCTTTTAACCACCAATGTAACTGCATAGTAAGAGCGATAAGGAACACAGCTTAACATAATTTGATGTCTTGTATTTATTTTTTCTCTTCTTTGACTGCATATTGATAGAATTTTCAGAGGTGCTAAAACTGGAAATAAATGCACATGTGACAAACCCTTGTAAGAGTTTAAACTTTTCTTTTGGGTAAAATTTGTCCCCAAAAGCCTATAGATATTTAAATTTGACTGCATTGCTCCCTGAAAGAGTAGTTGAAGTCTTTTATGGAGTCCAGATGTGCTCCATTTTTGTTTTCTCTTTTTTTTCTTTCTTTTTTCTTTTTTTGTCATAGAGAATTGAGCTTCACCCACATACATCTTTTTCTTCAGGTCAGAGATGATTAAACATCCCCACTAAATATGCCAAATCACTTTAGTCATAGAGAATATTATTTTACAGTGATACACCATGGGTCAAATTTGGCACCAGATCTGTGGTTACCTTTAGAAAATACAATGAAGTAAATATTAATATGACAAAAATTAATTTTGGTATCAGTTCAGTATCAGACTCTACCAGAAGGCTAGTGGTGCAGATTAGAAAACTTGCAGATACTTTTTTTTAACTGGAGTACTCCATTTGAATGGAAAAATAAACACTCCTCATCTGCAAGCAGGAAGATAAATCTTATTTATGACAGATTCATGCCTTGATACTGTATCCTTTTTTTTGAGAAAGGAACAATTTTTTTTTTCAGAAATTATTTTCGAGACTCATATCAATAGAAGTTATGGAGTTTTGTAAAACTCAATGTAAAAGTTTTACACTTGAATACAACTTGTAAATACACATGCAGTAGTTCTTGGCCACCTCTTAGGATGCTATTTGGTGTTAAAAATTCATTGAACACATCTTACTGGAACTGGTATTTATATACACCTGCATAAATACAGAAAACAGTGATGGCAGGATAGTTAGATCATTTGTGATGGCAAGACTGCTGGTGCATGGTAAGATGTAGAATTAATTATAAAGTTACGTGGTATGTCATTTTTGAAAAGAGAAGGCGTGAGGACTCCCTTTTTTGTTTTGGCAATCTAGTAATATTGAATCTTCATTTCTTTGTATAAACCAATAGCAAACTTTTAAAAAGCAGACAGAAACTTATTAAGCAGACCTAAGGAGTCTTCTGAGCTTGGGGCTTTTTTCCCTCCTTTATTTCTCATATAGTGCTCAGTGACATGAAATAAAGAATAAAAATTGAGATTGATAAGCCAAAATCAACAACTTAATGCTTTGATTTTAATTAATAATTTGTATTTACAGGTAACATTGAAGTCAGTAGTGTGAATCTTTATTGAGTACTTTGTTTTAGAAAGTACACTTGTGGATTCATTTGAGAAAAAAAAATACAGAAAACTCTTTAAATAGAAACTACTGCTCTAGACTGACACTCTGAAAATGCTGTTAAAAGTGTGGAGCATTCCCACCTAGTATAACTATTTGTTTTGTATTATGCCAAGGGAAGAATTGTTGTAAAAAGGAAATCTGGAGTTGAGTAATTTTGTCAAAGAAGAAATGTATGGTCGTTGCTGTGTATAGACCTTGACAGGAAATTGTGGAGATATGGTTCTCTCATTTTTTGGAGGAGTAAATTGTGAAATAAAAGAAATTCAGTCTTTGCTGATCAGTCATATTCCCTGTCTGTGCCTTTCTAGCAAAAAATGCTCCTGGAGTGTTATGTACAGTCTGAATACTCATGAGTGGAAAAAGATGACAACAAAATTAGCAATGTTCAGAAAGCAACACAGTGATTAGGTTGGATGGGTTCAAACTGGAGGAAGATTTCACAAGCTGATTGGCTCTGCGTTGACCATGGTGACATCTTCAGGGACCTACATATAGTATTGTCCTGGGTTAAGCAGAGAGTTAACTTTCTAGCTAGCAAGAGGCTGTGTTTTGGATTTATGCTCAGGAGAAAAGTTGATAAGAAAGGAATGTTTATAATTATTGCTAGGATACTTCAAGGTCATTGAGCCTCTTTGCTCTTCGCAGACAGGGTGGGGGGGAGCTGTTAGCCCTAGCTGTTAGCCCAGGATTTGTTCTTCTCCATTCCGGTCAGCTCTTGGACTGTTATCTCCCTCTCCAGGATCGTTAGCTGGGGCCAGACACGGACGCTTGGACTGTTATCTCCGTTCTGTGAGTGCCTTCCGGAGCAGTGTAGTTCCGGGATCAGTAGCCGGGAACAGGCTGAGCCTTTGGTCATCGGATGGGGGTGGATGGGGGGGGGCAGTATCATTATGTATCACTCATTCTCTCCCTTCTCCGGGATCGTTAGCCAGGAACAGGCTGAGCCTTTAGTCATTGGGTGGGAGGGCAGTATCACTGTGTATCACTCATTTGTATATTTGTATATAGTATTATTTTCAATATTATTGTAGTTTAGTTATTAAATTGTCCTTATTTCAACCCACGAGTCTTTTTTTCCCTTTACCCCAAAGGCTGGGATACACATTTAGCAAAAGCCACTTGGCTAGTCAACACTAGAGGATCTGCCAGTCGGGCTGGTCCTGCCCAGTCAGAACCTTTACATACTGCCCCTTTAACTCTCTCCCCTATTCTCAGGTGGGGGCGGGAATTGTGTGAGCAGGTGTGTGTGGTTTGGCCCCCAGCCAAGGGCTAACTCATCACAAGTATGAAGAGAAGTGACTTAGCCTAGAGAAAACCAAGATGCTTGAAGAGGAATTAAAAATAGTGTAGAAAAATAATTTGTAATATTGTTACAGTTCTTAGCTGTGACGGCCTAAGCATTAAGTTAATCTGCTCTTGAACTTAGCATTGGCCCCCTTCATCCTGTATCCCTGCTTGTGCCTGGGTGATGGCTACTGGCACTCTGCAAATTAAAGGTGCTAAGTGGCTCTTCTGTTGGCTGTTGAGCAGCTTTCTCCGAACTCTTAATTCATTCTCTCTTTAACTCTCTTTTTTCTTTTGCAACTTAAAATCTCTTTAGGTAAACATAATTGAATAAAACAATTATACTATTTATAATAATGGCAGGTTATCCTAGGAAAAAATGGTTATGCATAAAGCAGATTTTGCATACCACTACTGGCCTTCAGAGATTAGCCCGTACTGTGGTCCCCTGAAGGGGCATCAGCTGTTGACAGGTGCCTTCTCTAAGGTTGTTACTTCCTCAGTCTGCAGAAAAAAGCCATTTAATTTTTCTGTTTGACTTTTAACTGATTTTAAGAATTGTGTGTCTGTCGGATCTCCTGGCTAAATGTTTTGAGAGAATTTAGGAGTGTGAATTAAGAGAAATAGACTGTCAATGTGTGAAAGAAACCATCTTCAAATGAGAGATGAAAGATATGTAATGAGCAATGCATGCATATAAATTATAGCTTTTCCGATGACGGCGTATATAAAGATGTAAAAGTCATTCCTGAAATGCAAATAAAATCTCCGCACAGATGAGCTCATAAAAAAGATATCAATTTCGGGTTGTTATATGGAATTATACTGCCTTTGGCTCAGGAAGCCTTTGAGCTTCAAATTGTTAAAAGCAGGGAGACTATCCTGGAAAGGTATGGCTTTGTGCTTGCTCTGGTCCGTTTTTCTACCCTGCCCGTGCTTTGGGTCATTGCTGTGGTAGGGATGCTAGCCTAGTTGAGCCTTGGTCTGACATAGCATTGTCTGTCTTACATTATTGATTCAGTAGGTATTATGGACAGGTTTGAAAGCATTATTCTACAGCATGTAGCACAGTTTAGCACAGCTCTTGGTGGATGGTTATGTTAAAGTTGAAGATGAAATGCTGCCTCAAGGAGGTCTTTCTAATATGGGAAGGAATTAGAGTTTCTCCCTGCAGGAGAAATGAACCTTTAATCAATCAGACCAGAACCTGATCCTTCAACTACAGTGTTGCCCCTGTGCAGTGATATTTGGTATGAAAATTTTCCCTTGGAGTTTTGTTTTGTTTTTCTCCCAATAGATTGCTCAATAAAAAGTTCTTCCTGAATTTTAGATAATTTTGAAAATACACATGCAGTTATCCACATTTAATTTGCCCACTTGCTATTAAGAGCCATTGGTTTTGCATTTGTTTTGTAGACTGTCTACTCTGGTAGAATTTCATTGATGAACTAACTGAGGCTGTAATTATTACTTCACATAGCATTTTGACTTTTTGACATAGCATTGTGTAAAGTAGCGTATATGCCGAGTACAATACAATGCTCTAACATATGACGTGATGTATTGGGTCAGGCTGAGATGCAGTCAGTATCCCCACAGCAGCCCTCCCAGTGCTGAGTGTTACCCTGGCAGCCAGCAGGGTGTTTGTAACACAGCTTGGGAGGGGGCGGAGCCCAGACAGCTGACCCGGATTGGCTGTTCCATACCATGTGACATCAGCTCACCCATACCAGCCAAGGGCAGGGAGGAGGGGGGCATTTGTTACTGTGTTTGTCTCCAGGAGCAGCTGCTGCACACACTGAAGCTCTGCTTTCCCGGGAGGTGGCCAGATATCGCTTACTGAAGGGAAGGAGAGAATAACATCTTTGTTTTCCTTTTGTTTCTGTGCTTGGCCTTGGCCTTTGCTTTAATTAAACTGCTTTTATCTTGACCCACGAGTTTCTCATCTTATTCTCCCCCTTTATTTTGCTGAAGGGGGAGTGATAGAGGGGCCTGGTGGGCACCTGGCATCCAGCCAAGGTTAACCCACCACACATGATATGGAGTGCCATAGTTTTATCTGGGATGCTTTTGGGAATAAAAGGCATTTTTCACTTCGCTCCTTGAGCCTTGGGCTGTACTTTGATGTCTCCCACTCTAGCCAATGTCTCCCACTCTAGCCAGATTCTCAATTTTTCCTTTCACTATTTCCTCCCTTTTATATTTGTTCAGAAATCTTTTTTTAAGTCTGTTCTTGCTTTTAATAGTTCCAGGTTGTGGAATATATCTTCTTTTAGCCTGGGTGCAGCTGTTTCCCATTGAAAAAAAGAATTACTGGTTGTATGGGGAGACTTGAATCTCTTTCTTCCCAAAACTAACAGGTGGCTTAAAGATACCTGTAGTTGAGACTGTGTTGCCTTTGAGCACTTACCAACTGGTGGCTTTGGAAAAAGGGCTTGTTTAAGGAAATCTGAAGCCTACTGCAACACATAATAACTGGAGGCCTGAGATGCCTCTTTCCCTTCTCCCTTTGCCCTCATCCAGAAAAGGTGGAGAGATCATTTGACGGAACAGGAGTCAATGAACAGGAAACATTTCCTAAAGCTGTGGTAGAAAAGTAGAAAGGGTATGAAAGGAAGCTACTTGTTAAGAGGTGACTTATGTGCAGTCTTAAAATACAATTACTCAGAACTTTAGTAATAATTGCCATACATCCTATAAACTAGAGAGGTTTGTTGAGAAACTAAGGTAAGAATCTTCCATGCCATCTTCTATTGCTGCCCTCAAATGTCCATTAGAGTGTAGTTTCAGATATGAATGTGAGAGAGAGCACTTACTTAATCCGGTGGAAAACCTTGTACTGAGAGATGGCCATCATAGACCGCTTCCATTCTTAGTGCTGTACTTCACAGTTGAAAATGGTCAATGAACGCTTACTTTGCTTCTGTACACCTTTGCCGTAGATGGAGCTATTAACAATGGTTCATGTTTTTCCTTTCTGATTTAACTGATTCATACGTACTTGCTCTTTGCCCTCCAGCCCTCCTCCTGTGGCTCCTTAATACTCAGTTCCACACATAAGAAAGATGTTGAAGAAGCTGGAAGGAGGCTGTTGAAACTATGCAATTAGAAAAAAAAAAAAAAAAAAAGAGTCAGTTCTCTCCTTTTTTTTACCAACATAGAAGGAAAAGAAATTATGTTGAGACTAGCTGTGTATGTTCACTGATACTCAGGTTAGGAAAAAGTACTTATTTGCTATTTGGACTTTAGGGTCATGTTCTTTTGGATAATCTGTGGAACCATCATGGCTGGTGTTTTGATTTTTAAACTGAAGTATATGTTTTTATCAGGTTTTTAGAAGCTGGAGCACATTAAAAAATATACACATACCACCACAATGTGAGGTTTGAAGTAGCATCTTACCGCCACTAAAATATCGTGATTAATCTGAATGTTCTCTGAATTTGCTGACCACTGAGGCATCCTTAATCTTAGTTTAGGTTGAACGTTTGGTTACTTTTTGCAAGTAGAAATCATTTCAGAAGGAAAAAGTAAATAATAATTAGGTTAGGATGTGTATTACAAACATTTCAGTCACACAAAATATGCAGTTCACATCTCATGTATGTGTGTCTTAAGTATTTGTTTCTGGTGGTATTTTTCATCCCAGTGAAATGCACGTAAAGATGTCTTTCCTTCGCCACTTTATTAACACATTTGCTTACTGTTATTATATTCTTACTTCTTTTTTTTTAAGTGAGCAAATACATGGTGTTTGCTCTCAGATTTTGTAATATCAGCTACAAAGTTTCATACAAGATGTAACCGAAGGGCAGGAGGAGTGGACAAGAGAAATACAAGGACTAAATTGTTTTCAAATGCATTTTTTTAACTAAGGAAAGTGATTGTTTCCAATCATCATAGCTTTCCACATTCTTTTGTAATATCTGATTGATGGTGTCTTGCTCAGAAGGGTCCAGTCAAGCACTTTGCGTATATAGTTATTTCTAATTGCTACTTATTATACTAATATAGTAATTATTGTTACATCTCCATAAGCTTTAGCTTTTAACAACCAAGTTAAGGCTGACAGACGCATAGGATCTTTGTATATACAAAGATCAGATTCTGAAACAATACAAAGGAACAAAAAGAATCACTGTTTTTTGGTTGTGTCATCTTAGTATATTAATAGACACTACTTCTGCTACTTAATTATCAGCTTGGTATCCATTCTCATTTTATCTGGAAGTCAGTCTGTAGATTTCACCATACAAATTTGATTTGGATGTGGTGTTAAGCAAGTTGTCCTGAAGTCTGATGTTCCATGCAGAGTAAGTACAGCACAGATAACAGCAAACTTCCTGCCGTTGCTCTTCCAGCGTGTTTCATGACAAGTGTTCAGCTAGTGGCTCTTCAGATGGACAAAACCATGCTAACCTGTGGAAATGTCAGCAGAGATGCCAGTGATTTGTCAGTTGACACTGTATGCTGCAATACAATATTTTGTGGAGAGCTTAGCTCTGTATGTGTTTTATAGGTTAACCTGTAATATTTATACAAGTGGAACATCCCTTTTGAATGTTACAAGGCCACAATTCTGAATGCATCCTAAAGATTTAGAAATGAAATATCAAATCAGTTTTAATAACATGCTTTTTTTTTTCACAAAACCTTTTCCTTTTTCATGTTCAGCTTTTGTTGTGAAACTTGCTTTTTGTAGCCTGATTACTGAATATTATTTTTTTGATTTTGAAAGCTTTATGAACAAAATTATTTTTTAGCTTGCCTAATAAAATATTCCTTACAAAATTAATCACTGTCACCTCCTGTGATTTTTTTAGTTCTGTTCACACAGTTCCCAGCTGCATCATCTACCCCCAATGTAGAAAATTAAGTCAATGTAAAAGTATACTCTGTTTTTTAAAAAGAGGTCACGAATAGCCTTTCTTCCCTCGGTAGTCACCAGTGTTCTTATTACGCTTCATTTATATAGTTGGAGGATTTGGGAGAACCAGCTGGGCCCCCTGTCTGCACTCATCAAGAGTTAATTTCTGAAAGAGGTGCTGTTGTCATGTACAAGTGCAGAAGGTACTGTGGTGGTTCTGCCAAACAACAAGAGCTCTTAATTAGCAGCAATGTTCAATCCGACTGCTTAACCTGCCACAGAGCGGAGGAGGTCATGTTCCTTCCTTATATACTGCCAGCCTAAAAAGCACCCAAGAACCGATCCCAAATGTTTTTTTTTTGAAAATGTGTACTTGGTTCCTAGATGCAAGGAAGGCAAGGCATGATCTGTTCTTGAAAACTGTCATCAGTAGAGTGCAATTTTATTTTTATGAAGGATATAGGGATTTCTTCTTCTGTAGAGACTACTCTGTGGTTTTTGAGGGGAAAAGTATTTTTTATTGTAGTACTGAAGAATATGAAAATTCATAGACTTTCTATGACTTGATTCTGGTCCGGGAGGGGTTGTCCTGGACTCCAGTTATTT
Organism: Syrrhaptes paradoxus; assembly: GCA_013400615.1. Classification (NCBI taxonomy): domain Eukaryota; kingdom Metazoa; phylum Chordata; class Aves; order Pterocliformes; family Pteroclidae; genus Syrrhaptes; species Syrrhaptes paradoxus. Next base: position 19,168 of record VZTO01010615.1, read on the forward strand.
TATAGAAGATTTACTTGTCTACAAAAATAAAAGCAGAGGCCAATGATGCTTTGCAATGCATTCTTTGTTCTCATCAGCAGATCTTGTGATATTAGGATGCTTAAACACTAATGATGTGTAATGCACGTTTCTGAGCTGTTGCAGGGAAGTTTTGGAGAGCAGTATAGCTGCCTTGGAGGCTATTAGCTGTAATATAGAGCTCAGGATGTAAAGTGCTCGCTGATTAATTCCTTTAAAGGTAAAATTCTTCAGTTACTAATTATTGTATATAAATTATGAGTGCTAGATGTCTACATATGTGTTGATGTATTTTGTATAACATGGATAAATAGCACATGAACAAGGAGCCCAAAGTAAATACCCAAAAGCAATTAGTTTGTTGCTGTATAAGCAACTCTAGGTAAAGAAGTCCATTAAATAGACAAAATTTTTGAAAAGAAAATGCAGCAAATGCCAGAATGTCAGTAATGATAAAGTTCAAGAACCACTTGAACCAGTGAAACTGCTTTTTGTCCTTCTTAGTGGCAATTGGTAGCTGAAATAAAAATAAATAAAACAAGCAAGCAAATAGTTATACCTGAGCCAGATCCCAAGGATCCACATCTTGTGGTTTATATTGGTTACTTCAGTTGATAGTCTACTTCTACTGCAAGGATTTTGATTAATACCTGCAGGGGGCATTTTCAGGTTGTTGTGCATTCACTTTTTTTCTGTCTTAGTTTTCAGAAACTGAAAACTGACGTATGTGATACTGTATAGATGAATGCTTATTATCAATAAAAAGGGAAAATAAAATGCTAAGGCTCCATCCTAAAGTGAAAGAGTGTCAGTTTTTAAATTAAAAATCTCCTTATGGAGTTCTCATTATCTTGCCATAATACTGCTTACATTGAAAAGTATCTTGCTTCTCTAATAGTACAATTCCAGCTATTTGCAAAAGATGCAAATTAATATAATGTTCAGCAGGGATAAACGTTGTAGATGATTAACAGGAAAATCAGGGAGAAGAGGAAACTGCAACTGCTGTTTCTGTAAGTGTGCAGAAAACTTGTTAGTACATTTGTTTAGGATATTTCAGTTCTATACTCATCCCAACCCTCCCCTCTTTTTATTCGATGCATAGGAGGAATGTTGAATTTGGGAAGAAAAGATCCTGTAAAGTTTTTGGGTTTTTATTATAGCGTAGAAAGATGTTACTGAGATACAAGGAACTTAACTACTTATAAGCTTAATTTAATGAGGAGTAGACTTAATAGTGTAGAGATTTTTTTTTCTAAAGAAATAGTATTTCTTTATGTTTCTCAGAATTCCCAATTTTAAATGATTGAGATAATTGTTGAAGTAACTCATTAAAACAAGAAGAAGATTTGCAAGATATGGAAGTACAATTTATTTAAACTTAAAAATAGGAAAGATTTTAGTGAAAGTTTATCTCAATAGGATGTGAAGCAACTAATAAGAGAAATGTCGCCTTGTCAATTGACTTTTTGTGGTTTCGCAGTGATGGGAATTTAAGAGAATTAATACCGGGGCATGTATTGCTTTATGAATATGGGAAGAATGAGCTGAAAAGATGGAATCCTTATGTAATACATATTTTTAGAGTTTAAAATGCTTGGTTCCTTTTTTATTTTTATATTTGGAAATAACCATGCATGCTCACACAGGGTGGTAGATACATACAAACAGTGGGACCAATTCTTTTGGCTTTCTGAGAAGCCTCTTGTGCTAAGAAAATAAGACAGCTCTTTGATTTGAAGGTGTAAGTGATTTCTGTTTACATTAACATTCAGGATCAAAATGAGTACCTGGGCTGAAATGAACTAAGTAATTTCTGTAGTGTTGCTACTTTGATGTTAACAAAGTCTCAGAATACAAAAAATGTTCATTGTTGCTAAATAGTTATCTTACAAGACTGTAGCTGTCTGACAGCTATTTTCTAGTTGTATAAGAAAGTTTCAGCGCTTGTGTTGCTTGATTACTCTTCTAGATTAACCCCTGAGGTTGATGCATGCACTGTATACTGTACCATGTGTTATAACATAGCAGTGTTATGTGCAGGTGAAATAAAAAGAACTGCTATGCTTGTAGAGGCTTTTTTTTCTTTTCTTTCCTTTTTTTTTTTTTACTTGAAGCCTTGGAGTTTTAGGACAGCTGCCTGCATTAGTGATCATCCAACTACTTTATGAGTAGTTTAAATTGAAACAATCTTTTAATGTATTTCCAGTGCAGATAGTTGTATATGCACTCATGCATAACTGCAACAGATATAACGTTTTAAAAAAATGGGCTAAATTCAGAATGAAGTGCAATTACAGTATGGACAAAAGAGTTATGCTCTTTGAGGAAGAAAAGACAGGTGATTGCCACAGGCCTCTTTTCTAAGATCTCTGCTTTGGTGAGAAAAAGCTGGCCCAAAGAGGCTTCTTATTCTGAAGATGTGTAAATAAAGCAGAGTATAGCGTATGTTCCATTTTTGTAGTATTTTTTAATCTAATTTACACTTGTTGAAAATATGACCTTTAATGTAGCTAAAAGCAAGAATGACTTCTATAAAAAATATTATAGAATGTATGTAAGTGCAACCTTTAATTTTTCAGTTCATACATAGGATTGAATCCACAGCATTTCAGAGTAAGGATCTTTATTTTACTTTTTCATTATTTGTGAGATTGAGTAAATTAGAAGGGTGCTGTGATGTATTATTCAGTATTTATTTTTATTTCAGCTAACTTTGTGCCTGTGCTCTTAAGACAGAAACAAATTACTATGTATCTGCCATCAATACTGAAGAAGTGTGTAGTGACAAAAGGTGGCTCCCTGTCAAGACTCTTGTATTGACACAATGCTGTGGGATGGCAAAAAGAGACCATCCATTCTCATAGAGGAAAAACATGTTGAAAGTGCTTTTCTCTTACTGCATAAGTGAAGCTGTTGCATTAATGGCTTTGTACATGTTTATTGTGATGCGTACATTGTTCTGACAGCTTTGTACAGTTCAGAAGAGTTTAGTGCATGTGGTGAGTAAGGATTTGGGAAAAGAATAGCTGCTGTCTTCCTAAGAAGAGTGAATTCTGGGCTCTTCATAAAGACAGTCAGCTTGATATTTGTAGCTTGCCAGTTATTACCTTCTGCGGTTTGATTTTCCCCTTCGGTTGCCATTTTATATAATGGTATTTTTTTTTTTTTGAGTTCAAATTCTGAAAGATAATCTGATCTAGGTGCAACTGAATTTAAATACTTTCTCTGCTGAACTAAGAAATTATGTAAATCTTTAAATGTAATTCCTACATTTAACCTAGTTGCATCTAAATTTGTCTTACAATACTTATGTGCATTTTGCTTGCTCTCTTCTCTGAACTGCCATTGTAAGCCAGGACAGTTAAATTAGGATAATAATAATGAAAGACTGGATTTCAGATGTCAAGCCCATGAACTGAAGCCTAGATTCAGGGGAAGGGGAAGAAAAAGAGCATATCAATCCCTTAGGAAGGATAGTTTTCTTCATTACAGTAAATTATGGGTTAACCAGTTTATCAAAAAAGGGAGGGAGAAGAAGTGCGTGTTATGAACCTAAATGTACATTTTATATTTTAGGTATACAGATCAGACAGAGTGTTGAGGTTTTGACCAGTTTTTTCCCAAGGTCTTGGAAAGCCTCTTCTTGCCTTGAAGTCTTTCAGAGAAAAAGTTAATCCTTGTCAGTGTTGTTACCCATCATCTTATTCTGGTTTTGACTTCTAATCTTAGTTTTTAAACTGCAACCTCTTTGAGACAGAGGACAATTTTACTGTATGATGAGTTGTGTAATGATGTCTCCTTCATAACTGAGAGAGTGTAATTACTTTCTGCTTGAATGTCTCTTGCTGTTTCCCATTGGAAAATATTTTCCAAATTCTTTGCTGTGAAGAGCAAGGTAATACTGTGTTTTGCTGACAAACAGCTGCTGTAGTTTGTTGCTGAGGTGATTTCACAGAATGAGTAGAAATAGGATGTTTCCCATTGAGCTTTGTTTCCCAGTTTGTGAATTCCAGTGTTTGCATGTTTTTAAATACACATCAAAAATTGTACCTTCAAAAAATTAAGATGTTGAATGTGCAAATTTCTCAATTTATTCTTTTAAATTATGTGAGATGCCTACGTTTCTAAAACTAAGCAGGGTATTCCTTAAGCATAAGTGGAGCCAGGCAAACGTTCAGGATGGAACATGCCCACTACTATCACCAAATGCAACTCCACTGGAATGTTAGATAAGCAGAAAGCAATTGCACAGTGCATGTTTAGTGCATGCATTACTATTCTGTAATATCAAGCATCAGTGACTTCATGGAGTAAAAATAGAATATTCTGCGTATTGCAATATAGTTAACAGTTATTACTTCAAAGGATATTTACACTTTAGTATGCCCATGGTTCACAAATTATTAAAACTTCAAGACCTAAAAGTATCTCATAGCTTTGTGCCAAGATGAACCTCTGTTCGATTGTGCCTGTAATTTCACAGACTGCAGTGACATCCAAGCATTTATTTCAGTGGCCATATATGTTTTTTGCATCAGTATATTGGGACTTTTTACATCAGTATATTGAGGC
>VZTO01010617.1:1891-16774 GCA_013400615.1 Syrrhaptes paradoxus
AACCGCAAACACAGTCTTATAAAAGGGCCAGGAAGGATCAATACAATAAACCAGAAGGATCCAGCTTGCATATTCAGACACGGGCAAGATGTCTAACAAAAGGAAAGAACAGCCTTGGATGTTTGTCCTGTATTTAAATGAACAGTTGGATTGTGCCCAGAAAAAATTTAGAGAGCTATCCTGAGGTTACTTTTGCCTTTCAGGAAAGGTGTTCAAATACGACCGTGGACTTTTGTCAAAGACGCAACAATTAAGCAGGGTAAGACAGTGTCTGCTCCAGAGATCTTACAGTGTAAACATGCTTTATGTCAGGGAAAAAATGGTCATGAGGATTTGACCTGTGAAGGACATTCACATAGTAAGACAGCACCTACAAGCATTTCCCCATTAAGTTAGGATCCTCGCTTTTGTCCTCTGAGTTGCATTAATTTTGGCTGTGACAGAAGGTAAAGTGAATACCCTGCTATGTGACAGACCTGATTCACAGGCAAAGCAATGGGATATAAAGAGGGTACATCAAAACTCCATGAAGGTCCAGAATCTCAGTCATTCCCCAAACATTTATTTATGTAAATAGACTTGGAAGCATGCCCTGAAGATCAAAAGTGGTGTAGTGAAGTTACTTCTCTTAAAATGAGGCTGGGAGGTTCAATGCTATTTGGCGAAATGAAGGAAAAGAGTTTACTGTGTCAGATATTAATAGAAACAAAACACAGCATTAATCTAACATTTACATGATTCAAAACATGGCATATGTCCCTCATACTAGTATTTCCAACAGTGGGTAAAAAAAGGAACAAGCTCTCTTTGACCAGAATCTGTGATTAGGAAAGGCAATGNACAGTTCATTATGTAGTAATGCAGGTTACTATATGCAATGTCATTGTTACTCCGTAAGTATATGTATATATAAATAAAGAAAAAATATAAATGTAATATATTAAAAAAAAGGAGAGAGAGAGAATATCAGATAGAAATTCAAGATAACAAGAACTGCAGGTCATTGTAATGGATTATAAAAGTGGGGCCTAAAAAATAATTAATAACGAGCAATGAACTATGACTAGTGTCATATTCCCTGGCTCTCTCTAGGCTGGCATTAGCTGCCATCATAAATTGAGGAAAGAATTCCCCAAATAATTGCAAATAGCCACTAGAGATTCTGCCCATCAGCTAAGATGTGTCTGTGGGCATGCTAACAAAAGCAATTTTTTCACAAGCAGTATGCCTAACTCCCTGGAACTGTTAATGAATCTGCTTTGTGTTAAACTTTTTAGGAGTACATGCTACAGAGACTTTTTAAGTGTGATGCTTTCTGAATTCTTTTATTTCCATAAAGTTATTTTGATGGAAATTTGTATTTCATTTTATTCAGCAGATTCCTGCATCTCAGTTTTCTGTACTACACATTTACTATTTAGGCAGATTTTTACAAAACTGTTAGTTGTTATCTGCAGTTGAGAGTATTACTTTGAGCTGTATTTGAAAGTGGGGGTTTTTGTTATTTTTTGCACTGTTTCATTTATACAACGTATTTAGTATCTCTGAGAGCCAAACTGCTATGAGATTATTCTTTGCTGTTGCTTTCTGTGGATGTTAAACTCGTTACCCGTCATCATTTACAGCCTCTCCCCTACAGAGGGCACCTTTGCCTTATTGGAATTGCTTCTGCAAAAGAGATAATCGGTGGTTATCAGAGAAACAACTGAGCCTTAAAGTGAGATCAGACTTCTCACACTTACAAGGACCTTGTTTGCTCAGTCTTTGTAATTAATTAAGTTTTGCACTATAATTCAGCAGCGAGCAATAGCAATGTTACATTCTGCATTATTATAGTCCCACCAAAAAGGGAGGAGATGAACTGGAGATTGCTAGGATTTGTATCAGCAGCCTGATGAGTAGTGAGATGAATTAAAGAGCATAAGTTTGGGGTTTTTTTCCATCAATAATTAAGGGTTTTGTCTTTAAAAACTATTTCTGAGATGCATACTAAAAACATTATCTCTGGGAAAAGAAGCCACAGAAAGAAAGTCAACAATTTCAAAAATAAATCTTTCTAACAGACCTCTAATTAATAATTGCTATTTGAAAGCTGTTCAAGTGCAAAAAAGAAATATTTTCTTCTTTTTTTGTAGGGTTAGGCTGTCAAAACTGAACCTAAAATTCTTATTTGGGAAAAATATTAATTGGTTGAAAGACTGAGCCAAAAAGTTATTTCCTTCCTGATTTTTTGTGTGTTATTACTTATGAAGTGTCAAATATATCATTCATAGTACATGCTGTTTCTGAATAAACCTAGCAATACTTCTCTGTTCAATATTGTTTCTCAGCTCAATCTGTAACATAGGCTTCCTTTACAGGCCGTTTCACTAATGCATTAAGACAGATGCAAACGTCATTGATTTGTAAATGGCAAAGCAAAAAGTCTAAAGAATAATCTTTCTTCTGTCACTTTGTATCTGGTTGACTATTCAAAACAAGCTACAGCAGTAAAAAGAAGAGCAAGACATTGCATTTATGTGACTCCCAAACAGGCCAGTTCATTTTAGAGGGAAAACACACGAACAAACGCATCAGTCCCTTTGCATAATGCTTTTTTATGGTGTTCTTATTGATAAAAGTTACAAACAGCCTTATAAATTCAACAGCAGTCAACCTGTTGCAAGAAGACTGTAACTTCTCCGGGCTGTTTTCTGGCACTGGTATTGACTGTAAAGAATCCAACACAAAACCCAGCAAGGAATGTGCCCTGCCTTCCCTAGCATTTTTCTAGAAGTCTCTTACAGAAAATGCATTCATGTTTACATTTTCAGCTTCGAATACACAGCATAAAAGCATGAGAGCACAAAAAACTGAATCTCTAGTCCAGGCTGCTAAATTAATAAAGCAGGCCTCATATTAGTGAGTAATACTTTAGTGCCATTGGAAAATTGTTTTAGGGAGCATTTTAGCGAGCTCCTCCTGTGTCATAATTTTACTTCCTTTTTCTTTTCTAATAATAGGCCAAGGCTGGATTCCTCACTAATTAAGGAAACTTTTAAAAAATATATTTTATTTTGAGAAGTCAATAGGAATGTTGCACATGTAAAGATTGCAAGATCAAGAGCCTGTACCTATAAAAGTGTCCAGCAGGAATATATGTTTTGAGACACTTTCTGTAATATAAAACAGTTGAAGCTACATTTGCACCAGTAAATTAAACGGTGCCAGGAATGTTGCCAGGTACTGGAACATGATAGTCTATACTGTAAAACTGTATGAATGGTCCCCGGCACACTTTAAACATCCTAAAGACCAATTCCTGGGCACAGTTTGAAGGAAAGGGAGGCTCCATATCCCAGAGACCCTTCCCAGCTGGCAGGCTGGTGCCACTACCCTCTTTTGGACAAGAGAAGAGTTTACAAATACACAGATGTGCTAGTTGGCTTTACTGCATAGGAACGTTCCAGGCAAGTTTAATTCACTAGTATAAACGGAGCCTCCGAATTTGTATTTACCGCAGCCATTATATGTCACTGTATTTAAAAGTATTCAGCTATTGGCCCTTCCTTGTAAACTGTGTGCTGAGCTCTAAGTTTATATCAGTAGGAAACAAAACACTCAAGAAAACATTTTCTCAATTATATATACCGTTGTATGCATTATTTTCCTTGCAGTTGTTTCAGCTTGATAGCAAAAAATAAAACTTAGAGCAGTTAAGAAAATGTTTTGTTTGAATATAGCTTTATGGCTGTAGATAGAACAGTTTAAAACAGAAAGTAAAGGCCCTGGAATAACACTTTAGGATTATCTAAGCTACTTAGGAGCCCCACTCTCAAAACAGGAAAAATTTACCAGTGGAGAACACAAGGTCTTCATTATCAGCATGGGGTACCCCATGATATTGATAGCAAAGAGGCTGCCCAGCCCAACAGCAACAGTGGGGCTGAATTCAGCCCTTTTAAAAATCTGCCTTTTCTCAGAGAGGTGACACAACCATTACCTGAGAAGTATAAGAGTCTACTTGGAGATGTTTCTCCTGGTAGTAGTATGTATTGGTCAACTGGCTTAAATTTTCCAAAGAAATAGAGAAACCTTCACCATTGCAGAACTCATATTTGGTTGCTCGTGCTTACTGCTACCATGTGGGAACCCTGGCTTCGTTCTCTCATCCTGTACGTGAAAACAGGTTTCCCACTCTAGAAGTGACCTGCCTAACTGGTTGTTAGCTGTACCACAGAATACAAATATGAATGCAGAAGCAAGTACCCTTATTTCAGCTTTACCTTGCTTGAAGCCCCACTTGTGTGAACGTAGTGGACCCCAGCAAAGACTGTGTTAAGGTATGGACTCCCTCTTTAAAAAAAACAGCAACACTGAGATTTGGGCTTCCAGCTGTACATCCAGCAAAGGAAACCCACACACTTGGTGAACTGTGTCAACTTGAGCTTAGGTACTAAGGGATTTAAGCACCTATTAAATCATGTGACAATTGGTAATATGAATACGGCACCTGAACTTTTTTGTGGACCTTAGTTGTCCTATCCTTCCTCATGTGTGAAGGTGGGATAATCCTTAACTGCCTGAGAGTGATTGTCAGATTGAAGGGTGTAATTAAGCAAAGCAAGACGATTAAAACTCTTTCTAACCAGCTATATTAAAGCAACTTAGATGGTGGTAGTTAATTTTTCTTGCTTTGAAGTTTATGTATTTTAAATTTATAGTCATGTATTTAGGAGAACAAGCTTTAATAAAACCAGCTTGCTAGTATATGCTTTTTTCTTGAAAATATTTTGTATGGATAAAATTTTATTATTGTGATTCACTTCCTTCTATATTTTTACAATTTTCTTAAATTAATTTCTTATTTGAATGTATTCACTGCTTTTCCCCTAAGATTTCCATTGCTTTTCAAAATATAGGAATCAAATGTGGTTGGGTTTTTTTGGGGTTTTTTTTGGTACTTTTGTGACTCAGCTTCTTGTTTTCCATTATTAAGTACCTATTTACAGATCTACAGTTGTGCCTAAAGCTAAGAATGTATTGAGGAATTGCTGTCTTCATAAGTCTATTTTTATTGGATAAATATTTCAAGAATTTACTTTGTATAAGCACTCAAATACATAAGCTTAAAGTCCTGTATTCATACTAATAAAATTCAATTGCATGTAAATCACTGAGCACTGAAGAGGAACAGACAACAGTGAAGTTATATTATTTATAAATTCAAATGAATAGTCATAATAAAAGCCTTTTGCTATTATCCATAAAAATCAACAGTGTATATTTTAACTGAACTTATTTTGGCCATACCATCCCTATCACACCTACCATAAAGACAGGGGAATTTTTTTTATTTATTGTCTATGCCAAATACTATCCTGTTTTAAAATGAGTGGTTTTTTGTGGAAATGTGAAAAAAGAGAAAATCAGGACCTCCTGCAAATTGTTTTCAACTACTTTGGTATTCAGTGCCTTCTGTATTAATGGTTTTGTGTGGCAATTTTTTTTGGCATAGAAAACTATTTGAGTGCCTGTTTTGGTGCTTATTATTAAAGAAGAAATGCATAGCAACTATAAAGGAAACTGTCAAATAAAGAGGTAGAGAAGAGACATGTTTATCCTGGCCTGCCTTCCACCATCCACCAGATTATTTTGGACATTGAGCCTGAGTTATTCTAGAACATATTTGTAGTTTTCCTTCTTCGCTAAACAAGGTCTTAGCATCTCAAGAAATTTACACGGCATGAACCAATGGTTTACTGAAAGCTTTTAAAGACAGGGCAAGAAGATGACAGGATTAGCCCATTGCCACCTGCTTGTGACCCAGTGTGTGTGATACCATTCAAAGCTGCCTCTTACAGCTTTGGGAATCCTGCATGAGAAATCATATTATGCTGGACACCATTGTAAGTGCTTGGTTCTGTCTGGGAACATTATCCATTATCCCAACACAGAACAAACAATAAACAAATACTCAAGATATTCAGTGCCACTGTGAAAGTGTTATCTTGAGCTTATCTGCTTGGTATCTTCTACCCAGACAAGAGGGCTGTGCATCATTTTCCTTGCAAAGTCCATCCTTGTCTCCAAACCAAGGAGCACCATTTCCAAGAAAATCTAAATGCGCGGAGAGGAGCACTGGCCCGTGGCTCTCCCTCACTCACGGGCACTAGTGGGCGCTGCAATTTCTATTAAATTTCTCTAAGCAACGGTATTCCACGTCGCATCCAACCGGGCACTGGGGGAGGTCGGGGCGGGGGAGCAAAAACTATTGCTTCAATATAAAACACTCCGTCTGTGTGTGCAGTCTACAGGCAGTTGTCTGTTATGCTTATTTGCGCTATTGGAACTGAGCTGGGAGAGGTCACTGGACAAGCAAGCACCAAGCAAGCAGAAAAATTAAGGCTTTTTTTTTTTTGGGGGGGGGGGTGTTTTTGTTTGGGTTTTTTTTAAGCAGGACCTCGCAAAGCAGCACCCTGCGTTACAGCTCAGGGCTCAGAAAAACGTGTCGCTCCAGTTATACTGCACAAAACATCCGTGAAGTCCCCAAGAAGCACAGCTGAAAACTGTCGAAAGAGCTGTACATGCCACGTTAAATTTGAGCTTCTTTTGGCGTGGTTGGCAACATAACTTTGTTTTGTCTGGGCTGGGAGAGGCGGGGGGCAGGGACGGGTGGACGGAGAGAAAAAAGGTGGCACTTTTGAAAAAATCTACTCCACTGACATGTTTCCCTCCTGTTATTTAACAAAGACAGGATCTCTTTGGTAGTATTACAAGAAATATGTAAAAAACCCTCGTCACGGAACCCGAGCCTACTTAGCAACTTTCAGACTTTGTTCTTCTGCTTTGCTATCTAAATACAGTAGACGGAAATGGGAGATAACGCTCCCATGCAAATGAAGTTACCAGTTGCTCGCCCACTCTCCGCTTAAGGTAGGGTAGTGGAAGACACACTGGTTTCCCCTAAAGCAGATTTCCCACCCCCCCACCTCCCCCCGGTAACCTCCTGCATACAAAGCGCCAGTGCATTGTCCTCTGACAGCTGATGCTTATCGTGCCGGTGGGGCTATTGTGTTTCAGCTCGTGGCACTGGAAAACCTTGTAACTTTCTTTTGAAGTTAAATGGCTTCATTTTGTTTCCATGTATGAATAACTCTCCGAAGAACTATAGTGACCCAAAAGTCGACCCATTTACAACGCCCGTCCTCAACCAACCAACCTGTTCCTCTGCCGGCTGGAGCTTTGCACAAGAGGGTCCTCCCGGAGCAGCAGGCGGGCGGGAAGGAGGAAAGGGGGGAGGAAGGCTCTTCCACCACTCCAAGTTGCATCGTAATTAAATTTTATTTTATCCTACCGAGGCATAGCAAAATATCGAGCAAAACACAAGTTTAAGTAATTTGTTTGTATTCTTATCTGTAGGAGTTGGAAATTAACAGCCCCGCTAGTTTACTGTTAAGCCTGGAGAGCGAGAGATTGCTTTGCAAACATTACAGTTATTATGTCTGCAGTTGGTACTCTTTGTATAAATTATTGATCAGACATCTTATTTTTCTTTCTGCTTAATGGATATTATAGTATAGCCGTTTACACGCTATAGTTAAGGTTGTGTCAGCACTTCCATTTATAACATCCCCTTCTTACCAAGAGTTCATAAGTCCCTATAAAATTCCACTCCGGGCTGAAACTTTTCAAGCAAAAGCTTGGACTTCTAAAGCTTTTTTCTCTCCGCGTCATCAAAGAACAACTAAAAATGTTTGTCTGCTTTTTTGAAATGTAGGAATAATAAAGGTAACGCGCCCCCATCCCAATGCTTTTCATTCACTTAAGTGACTTGAGGAGGAAAAGGCTGCTTCTCGCAGGCTGTCAGCTCACGTATAAAATAGAGCATGGTGTGCATTTTTTTAAAATTATTATTAATAATATTATTAAAATAAACAATTAGTGCTCGAGCGGTTGCCAAGCCGCCGCCCTGCGCCCGCCGGGCGCGGGGGCCCGATCCGCCTGCTGCCGCCCCCCGCCCTTCTCGCACCGACCCCCGCGGCCGTGGGCTCGGAGACCCGGCGGGGGCGGAGGGAAGGAGGGAGGGAGGGGAGAAAGGGGGCGGTTGGGATACCGCGGTCGCCCGCGGCTCCCGGGCGCGTGGCGAGAAAAGCAGTCCCCGGCACCGGCAGAGACCGGGGCTTGCGTTGGAACACCAGGAACATTTAAATATCGGGCCGGCTCTCCAGCATCTGTATTTCTATTAGCCTGGGTTGGGAGCTAGGTAGGGATGGAGTGGCTGAGTGAACTAATTCTTTAAACGGGGGGGGTCTGTATGTGGGGGAGCATCTCAGATTAGATCACCTCTTTAACATAACTTAATGGCAGGGGCTCCCTACTTCATAATTATTGCTCTGAGCGACTTTTCCTACCTGNCTGTTAAGCCTGGAGAGCGAGAGATTGCTTTGCAAACATTACAGTTATTATGTCTGCAGTTGGTACTCTTTGTATAAATTATTGATCAGACATCTTATTTTTCTTTCTGCTTAATGGATATTATAGTATAGCCGTTTACACGCTATAGTTAAGGTTGTGTCAGCACTTCCATTTATAACATCCCCTTCTTACCAAGAGTTCATAAGTCCCTATAAAATTCCACTCCGGGCTGAAACTTTTCAAGCAAAAGCTTGGACTTCTAAAGCTTTTTTCTCTCCGCGTCATCAAAGAACAACTAAAAATGTTTGTCTGCTTTTTTGAAATGTAGGAATAATAAAGGTAACGCGCCCCCATCCCAATGCTTTTCATTCACTTAAGTGACTTGAGGAGGAAAAGGCTGCTTCTCGCAGGCTGTCAGCTCACGTATAAAATAGAGCATGGTGTGCATTTTTTTAAAATTATTATTAATAATATTATTAAAATAAACAATTAGTGCTCGAGCGGTTGCCAAGCCGCCGCCCTGCGCCCGCCGGGCGCGGGGGCCCGATCCGCCTGCTGCCGCCCCCCGCCCTTCTCGCACCGACCCCCGCGGCCGTGGGCTCGGAGACCCGGCGGGGGCGGAGGGAAGGAGGGAGGGAGGGGAGAAAGGGGGCGGTTGGGATACCGCGGTCGCCCGCGGCTCCCGGGCGCGTGGCGAGAAAAGCAGTCCCCGGCACCGGCAGAGACCGGGGCTTGCGTTGGAACACCAGGAACATTTAAATATCGGGCCGGCTCTCCAGCATCTGTATTTCTATTAGCCTGGGTTGGGAGCTAGGTAGGGATGGAGTGGCTGAGTGAACTAATTCTTTAAACGGGGGGGGTCTGTATGTGGGGGAGCATCTCAGATTAGATCACCTCTTTAACATAACTTAATGGCAGGGGCTCCCTACTTCATAATTATTGCTCTGAGCGACTTTTCCTACCTGTTGGTAGGTGAATTAACACGTTGGGCTGAGGACCTCTAATGAGAGCCCAAGTATAGCTCAAACAGCACAGAGGGCTCCCCGCCTGTTCCAGTCCTCGTTTCATTCACGCAGAGAAGTTGGTTATCATTTCCTTTCCGTACCGCAGCTTTGTCAGCTGTCAGGTGAATGTCAGCAGGCAGTGCCCCGTCACCTGCTCCATCCATCCCGACCCAGCCCGGGAAGGGAATCCGACCCGCTTCACCGTATGGCTCCGGTAGCTGCAATGTGACCGAGAGGCTCAAGTCACCATAAGGATTATTTTAGTTACCGACTTTGAAACATAATTTTTCTGAAGTCAGAACAGCGACTTAAGGGAAAAGAGAAAAATCGTAAATAAGCAACTAGCTTAATTGGCGTTTGGTATTTGCGATTTGCATATATGCGCTTGTGCGTGGGTGTGGGTGGAGGTGTGTACGTGTGTCTGAGTGTGTGTCGGATGCAGGGGAGGAGGGAGGGAAGGGATGAGAACGTTCTCAAGCCATCGGTTATTGCATCTCTCAGTACAGCACGTCCTTGGTCAGAGCATCAGTTAGCATCACCGGAGCTAACAACTCATTTCTCGTGGGGATGAACTGAGGGATACTCCCGGGGGCTAAATCCTGCCCTGTTACCCAGGCAATGAATACCCTCGGAGCCAATGACGTGACTTGCGGGAGTGAAGCCGGCGAAAAGATGCTCAGGCACTGAAGTGACCGGGTTAGGCAGGGTGTGTGCGAGCTGCCAAGCCCCGAACAATTCTTCTCCCAGTCCTGTGCCGGGGATGTGCAGCCGCTGCTTTCAACTCTCCATCTGAGAGAGGTATAATAAGCAATCAGCCCAGGCGACAATTTGCTCACAGATTCTCGTTTTTAAAGACTTTAAAAGTTTTTTTTTTTAATGGTGTCTTAAGTTTCTTCTCTTCCCTTCTCCCACCCCTTTTTTTTGTTGTTGTTGTTAAGCAGCCATCGTACGTAAATAAAGACTGCAGTAAACAGAACGTCAAAACAATCTTGCCATGTATTCTGGACTTTTTACGATATATGGTGGACTGTTCAGAAGTGTATGGTATTGTTAAAGCTGTTTGTGTCGGGTGTGCTAATGCACTGTTTGATTGAGTGAATTAGCAGTCATAACAATCTGGCAGTCTGGCCATAGAAGTGTGCTCAAATTGATTTGTGTTATGGCTGGACTGGAAAATCTAGTGTTAGTTGTTTTTTTGCCCTGGGGCATTGTTTGTACCAAACTCCACTTTTCATTTAATTTTCCAATAGATTTTTGAAAGACTAAAAGGTTTGTGATCAACGTTTGCTGCACTTTATTATTATTCAGTTATTAAAAATATCCTATGAGTAATTTCAGGTTCCCCAAAACCATGCTTTCAATTAGAGTAAACATAATTAGCATGACGTCGTGCTTGGAATGGTAAATCTCCCTTCGTATCTATTAAGCATGTTATCTACTTGTCCTGTCACTGAAAGGAATCCAGCTTGTATTTGTATTGGACAAGGTCTGTGCTAATTTGACTATAATGCAACAATTAGAAAAACAGCACTGCAGTATCCAGTTTGTTATTACTAGTACAACACTTCACATCAATCTCAACTGTACTCATTGTTTTTTCAATGTTTAGTAAATATCTTGGTAGAAGGGCAAAAAAAGGATCCCAATTCACAGACTTACATTTCTATAAGCCTATTTTCCTAAGCGGTGCAGGGGGGATACTGTGTGAGGTACCTTCCTCTTTCCCACTCTTCCCTCTAAATAACAGATAGCTCCTGAAAGGACGGTTGCTGCTCGACACTCTAGGGATTAAAAGCAAAACAGAACTTACCTTCTCTTTGCCAGTACTTGCTTCTTCTGCTTCTTCTGCTCAGTAGTCATTTGCCAGAATTACAATGCAGCATGATTAAACCTAAAACATTACTCTATTGATCCCACAGAAAGCTTTCTAAAATCATTTAGTTTCTTCTCTTCAGAAACCAGTGAACAAAATAGGTCACTAGACAAGAATAAGACAAAATACAAGACAGGAAGGTGTTTCTCAGGAAAATGAATTCAAAAGAAATGCAGAAAAAAAATACTGTGGATGAAATTAACAGGGTAATACACTATTCATCCTTACCAGGTGCCTATCTTCTGTATGCTTCCCTTCCCCCTGGTCTATTCCTGCACACACGTTCAGAAGATAAATACTTTTCTTTTTCTTCTGAATGAATTTAAATATTTAATTATCAATAATAACTGAAGAAGGGGGAGGGAGCTGATGTACTCTCTGATGTACTATCTCCTGTCAGTCAGGTATTCAGATTCCTTAAAATGCAACAGCTACAATGCATTTTCTAATTGCATTTTACCCTTTACAGCTGCCCTCAAAATAGTAATTTTATAAAATAGTGAACTCTGTATCAGTCTTTTATTAGAGCAATAAATTACAACCACCATCAATACAACTTACCACTTTAACATACATTTTAATATACACAAATGGTCAAAAGAAAAAAAAAAAAAAAGAGAGACAGAGAAACAGAGAGAATACCTGCCCTGAACAGTTACATGAGCAGAACAGAAACCCTGCTTCAAACAACATTCCAGGAAAGAAATTAAAGACTTCTTAATTAGTGCAGCAATTAAGCCTTCTTGGTTGCATTTTAATCAGCCTAGGCCCTATCAAAGGACAAACAGAACAATTTGCAGGTCTTTGAATTTTAAACAGTCTTATTGATTTCAGCGCCATAAGTCTTCACTTGACACCGGGAGAATTTTCAAATATCAGTTACAGTAATTTGAGTTTTGCTGATATCAACTCAGAGAGAAAAAAACATCCAACAATATAATTACATGAAAGGGTCAGAGAGCAAGAGAAAAGAAAAAGGAAATCTAAAAAGTTTACAAAGAGCAACCTCAGGACTTGTTGGTATGTTCTATGTGAGTGTGTGAGTATATGTGTGAGTTAAAATAAACCCAGTTGCTCCCCATAATGAGAAACACTTAGCAAGACAGAAGCTTTGATAAATCTTGAACTCTTTCATAAATCTCTTTCTAGGTTTCTAATCCCATTGTTCCATTGAAATGATCAAGGTTAACCCAAACCTGTGGTAGTAAACCCTTTCACACAACATTTTCTTTATATGGTTTTGAACCATGAGGATTATACATCCGTGAGGGCATACAGCAAGAAGAAAAGCAGGAGGGCAGGAGCGCATCGTGTTGTAGGGAAGGCAGAGAGCAAATGCCATGGTAGGTTTCTAATTCAGAGAGTTCACTCA
Organism: Syrrhaptes paradoxus; assembly: GCA_013400615.1. NCBI lineage: Eukaryota > Metazoa > Chordata > Aves > Pterocliformes > Pteroclidae > Syrrhaptes > Syrrhaptes paradoxus. The sequence goes on from VZTO01010617.1 coordinate 14,538, forward strand.
GATCTCCAAGTGGCAATGCCACAAGTGGCTGGCTCTGTCCTAGGCTTCTCAAGGATCTGTTCTGTCTTCACAAAGTCTTAAGAGAAGGTGAGATGCAAAAGGACAGTTCAGGCAAAGAAAATACGGACAGAGATGGTCTTCTACAACCGAAAAAAGAAAGATGCAGTGTATTTATTTTTTCAACGTATTCCAGGTTTTATGCAACACCAAATCCTGCCACTGGAACTCAAGTTGTACAAGCTCCTCCAGGTAAACTACCTGAAAAACACCTGAAAACGGCCTGAAGAAGTGCTCAGCATAATAATGGGTACACAGGACTTCAAAACAAAATGCCACTTCGTATCTTCTTGGTTTTATTTGCCAGGTTTAGAGACTTATTGTAGGATTAAAATTTCACTAGCAAAAGACACATTTTCTGGTATTAGAACACAAATTCCCACAGACTAAACTTAAAGTACAATAAGCAAGTACATCATACGAGAGTAGTTTATACCTGATAATGGGGAAATTCCCCTGCACTGAGTTACTACAGTGGAGACGATCCACTCTGTAGATGTGTCATTCCATGAGTCATATATCACATAATAGTATACATTAAAACAAAAAAGCAGCTATGGGCACATACACGCATCACAATTAATTAAGCACACAGTGTATATTTTTAAAACTGGAAGAACTACGTACACACCAAACCCTATTTTCCCCATCTGTACGAACGGCCACTTCTTCACCCCTTTAAAAACCTAAGTGCCCTCAAGACACGCAGAACAAAGCTCTCAGCCTTCCCGAGTGAAACGAACACCCCACGCACGCCAGCCGCCCGCCACCCGTTCCCGCTCCATCCTCAACTCGGCCGCCGGGTGGGTACCACCGTTGCACGCGCGGGGCCCGGCCACGCCGGGCGAGGCACGTCCTGCCGCCCGCGCCGCTGCGCATGCGTGGGTAAGCGGCGCAGCTGACTTTCCGCGCTACCTGGCGCGGGGGGCGCACGGCAGGTCGCCGCGCGGTTTGAGCGCGGCGCCGCCACCTGTTGCGCGGCGGTACCTGCGCGGGGCGGGCCGGGCCGGGCCGGGCCGCCCGCCTTCCCCTAAGTTACTTCGGTGCCGCCGCAGCCCCTTCGGTGCGGCTTCTCGCCAGTGTGACCCGCAGTGCCCCGTCCCTTTGATCCGCCGCCGGTGGCAGGAAGGTCCCTGGCGGATGTTGCGGCCTGGGGCTGCCCTTGCACGCTCCGCGCAGCCACCGCAAAAAAAGGGCTTCGGCGCTGCCGCCGGACCCTCAAGCAGCAACTCCCACCCCTCCTGAAAGAGTGTTTCTAGTCCTGGGAGAACAAACAAACAACAACCAAACAAGAGCAGCAGACGCGTCCGGAGGTTTCGGCTTTTGCCCGCGGGTGCCCCCGCCCCAGCCCCAGCACAAGGTGTGCGGCCAGCGCCCGCCCCGCGCCCTGGCTTCCCCGCTCCCGACCGGCTTCGGGGGAAGGCTGGAGACGCTCGTTGTTTCTCCACAAACTGTGTTGACAAGCGACTGCTGAAAAGGGCTGGGAAAATTACATCTCGTCTCTGGTGGGGTGAAATATGAAACATGTAATCTAACGGTTCCTGAAGAGGAGGGGTGGGGTGGGGGGGAGGAAGAGGGACTTCTCTCCCTCTCTCTCTCTCTCTTTGCTCCGGGTTCCTGGTTGGATAATTTGGGTTAATACTAGTGAGTGAGCCTTTTGCTGCTTCAAAGGGTATTTCAAGTTGCCGGAGCTCCTCCCCTCCGCACCGTGTGACAACAACAACTCGTCCAGCGAGCGAGCGAGCGGCNATATGTGACCATGGCCGTACCGGCTGCTTTGATCCCTCCGACCCAGCTGGTCCCCCCTCAGCCTCCGGTCTCAACTTCTGCCGCCTGCACCACCACCACTACCACCACCTCCTCGTCGGCCACCTCCTCTCCGTCTCCGTCCGTCGCTCCCCCGCCGGCCGCTTCAGGGACAAACCTATTCCGGCCGGAGCCCATCGCAGCGGCGGCAGCGGCGGCGGCAGCCACAGTCACCTCCACCACCAGCGGCGGCGGCGGTAACGGCAGCAGCGGCGGCAGCGGCGGCGGCAGCGGGGTCGTCGGTGCTCCCGGAGTGTCTTAGCGCGCGCGGGGCCGAGCTGCTGGCGTCTCCCCCCCCTCGCTGTGCGCGGAGGAGATGGGCCCGTGAGCGCTGCTCCCAGCCGAGCTGCCTGAGCCGCCCCCTCCCTCCCTTC
>VZTO01010617.1:17842-33476 GCA_013400615.1 Syrrhaptes paradoxus
CAGCCCCAGCCTGGGCACCGCCGGCGGCGGCGGCAGCAGCGGCGGCGGCAGCAGCGGCGGCGGCACCTCTACTCCCAACGCCAGCGCGGCCAGCAGCCTGCCCGGCAAGCCCGTGTACTCGACCCCGTCCCCGGTGGAGAACACCCCCCAGAATAACGAGTGCAAGATGGTGGATCTGAGGGGGGCCAAAGTGGCCTCCTTCACCGTGGAGGGCTGCGAGCTCATCTGCCTGCCCCAGGCTTTCGACCTCTTCCTGAAGCACTTGGTGGGGGGCTTGCACACGGTCTACACCAAGCTGAAGCGGCTGGAGATCACGCCCGTGGTCTGCAACGTGGAGCAGGTCCGCATCTTGAGGGGGCTGGGGGCCATCCAGCCCGGGGTCAACCGCTGCAAACTCATCTCCAGGAAGGATTTCGAGACCCTCTACAACGACTGCACCAACGCCAGGTAACAGCCGCAAGGCACACGCACACCTCCCGCGCCCCCCCTCTATTCACCCCCNGTCCGCGCCTTGCGGCCACATGCACTCGCCCCCTGCTTCTCCTTCGTTGCCCCAGCACCCAGTTCTTGGTGGGACGGGGGGAGAGGAGGAAGAGAAGGGGTGTTTCTGCCGCCTTCCCTCCGTGCCGTGCGAGTGTCGCCCTGTCATTGTCCCCTTCTCTCCTACCGGACGAGGCGTGCCGGAGGCCCGGGGGGCGGCGGGCAGCGCGCTACTTACGCGGGGAGCGGAGGGCCGGTGGGGGCGAGAGCAGCGGGGCCAAAAAGTAGCTCTTCACCGACCCCGCTCCTCTTCAGGTTGATCCCTGGGTGTATCTTTAAAAAGAGCAGCCCTGGGAAAAAGGTGCCCGAAGGGTGCGCAGGATTGAGGACAGGCGGGGGGGGAGCGGTGCTGGGAAGGGGGGACACGACACAGATACTGGGGTTTCGGGTAAATGGGATGGAGTGCGGAGCTGCCCCCCGGGCGCAGGCCCTGTCCGGGGTGGATGGAGGCCACTTGGCCATCAGCTGCTGTCATATATCCGAAGGGGCACGTGCAGTTTTTGCATAGGTCTATGAGGCAGTTACCACATGGCGAACGGGGAGGAGGGGGTCGGGGGGGCGGGAAGACAGCGAGGAGGAGGAGGAGGTGGCGGCTGCTTTGCTTTGGGGGTAGCGGGGAGAGGTGCCAGGCGGCCGGGCTGGCCTGCACCCCTCCGGGGTGTGGGGGGGGATGTGGGTGTCAGTCCCCAAGGAGTTGGTGCGAGCAACTCCCGTCCCCCGCCAGCCGGGGAGGAGCCGGCGGGCCCGCGGGGAGCTCTGGAAGGGGTTTGGCCAGGCTGAATGGTGTTACCGCGCAGAAGGACGCGGGCGCCGTGGCGGGGATGGCGGCGGGGGCAGGCGGGCAGAGGAGACGCCGCGCTCCCCTGCCTGGCCACCCTGCGGGGCGGGGAGGTGGGGTGCGGAGGAGAGGTGAAGCCCCAAACTTGGCACAACCGAGGAGGGATCGGGGGGGAGAAGGAGCTGGTAAAAGAGGAAATTCCTGCTGGAATAGCAGCCTGCTTTGCAACTGGGGGTGAAAGCGTGGGGCTGTTATCTCTCTATCTATAGGCTACAGGGCTGAATCTGCTAGATAAGGGGAAGGGATCGCATAACTGCCGTGACCCCGGGATCAGACCGGTCGGGAGCGCCTCCAGTTCCCGGGGGCTCCCCCTGCCTCAGGCGGGGTACGGGGGGCGGAGGGGTCTCTAGTTGCCGCGCTGGAGGCGCAATGGGAACTTGAAGGCTTGCCGCCGAGGAGCTGGAAGACAAAAGTCCCGATCGTACTTTCATTATACGCAAATAAACAGACTTCGGGCTCGTTTCACTTTCCTATTGTCAGACCTCGAGGTGCAGCAACAAGCCAGCACGTGGGGAATTAACTCCGTGCGGTACCGGGCTCCTTCCCGTCCCCCATGGCGGGGGGTGTGACATGCCCTCTTTCCCCGTCCCCCCCGAGCTAGCCCAGGGTAGTTGGGATCATTAGAGCAAGGCGAGGCAGAGCGCTGGCTCGGCGGTAGCTGTTGCTAGACGGATTGCTGAAGTTCCTGAATATTCAGGGCAGCAGGACAAAACAGCCTCGAATAACTTCCAAGGGCTGACCTAACTGTAGCTGCTCGGGTAACTCTGCTGTTGTTTCATGTGGAATCAACATGAATATTAATAGCTGCTCTTAGGTGATTGTGATGTGTGTGTGGCATGTAACTTGTAACAACTCTGCACGAGTTCCAAGATTGGTCCTTAAAATAAACTGATGGAAGTTTTATTTTGCCACGGTCATACCGTGTGAACTGTAATCTGAGCATGAGAAATTAAAAATATAGAGAATATAGAGAAACTTTCTTTTAGGGGGGGAGAGTACAGGGACACCAATTCCTGGACTTGACAGGGCTATAAAAGGGTTTGGCAGCCTGGTTGTAACATGGGTTGATTATGTCAACAGCATAGAATCGGGCGTGTTTCAGTTGTTCCTGAGGTCTGCTGTGTTGTCATCCACTGTAGTAGGAATTACAGTACTGGGTTCAGAAGTGGATAAGATTTGACCCTTAAAAAGTCTAATTGTAGTAGACTTATTTATACAGCCATTAAGCAAATAACTTAATAGGAAGGATGTACAAGAGGTACGCAAAATGTGTTATTACAGTATAGATGAATAAAGCAAAGTGGGTCGGTGAGTTTTGGTCAAAATGGATGAAGAAGATAGAAGATAAAACCGTATTTACTTTCAGGGCTTCCCATCCAATGCATTTCATTCTCATTCTTATTTCCTTACATATTAATTATTTTAAATTATTTTTGACATTACAGTAATTACGCAGGATATTTTGATCTACTCGGTTTAGCGATTTAAGTGACCTTTCTGGACTCTCAGATACTGCATACTTTAGCTGTGTGTTATCTTTTTGTATCCTGGGTGGACAGTTACTGTTGAGATGGAAGCTGTAAGAGCCAACTCCATCCTAGCGGCTAAATTGTTAAACCCATCAGATTCAAAAATTTTGAACCAGCATCTTATCACTGTTATATTTGTCTCATAATCAGCTGATGCACTCGGATACACTAATCCCTTTTTGGAAAGCTTCATCAAGGTTAATACATTATTTAATCAAAAAAGGCATCCAAATAAAGCCATTACTTTGTTGTTCTTTAAATGGATTGAATCATTAGTTGCCAGTTGCTGTGGAAATAATTTGTAATAACTTATTTTGAGCTGGAAAAGTTTTAGATGTGTTTCACCAAAATGATACATTTTAACAGTGATATTGCTATTTAAAAAATCAATAAAACAAAAATCAATAAAACAAAAATCAATAAAACACCAAGGGATTTTCTATTGAATGCTTAATATGGAGGTCTCTAAAGTGAATTAGTTTCTGTGTTTATTTGTGATACTACTAATAATAACATAATACTAAAGGACCTTTTTCTAAATTAGGCTTCTGTATCTGTTCACTGGAAAAATAGTCTTCCGTTATGGAAGATGACTTTTCTTTTCTGGTCATACTGACCTTTGCTTTTATTTTCCTCATAAAAAGCACTGGTCACCAAACAGAAATCCAGGAAATAGCAAACTGTGCATTTAGCTTACATTCCGATTAACGGTTTGACATTAATGGGATGCTAGAAAGCCATCTGCCAAACAAATAGGGCAAGGATGAAGGCCAAAACATGGAAAATATTTGAAACTACTAGATGCCAATTGAGTCAGGTTTCTTGAATGTGTGTGTGAAAGAGAGTAGCGAACTGTGCACTGGATGTCACCTGCCTAGGATTAATGACCTGGAAGCTATTGATCCCTGATTGTTTCTGGTCTCTTGTGTTTTGAGCACTTGTGGTGGAATTTTACCATGCTGGGTCCCTTCGTGGAGTTTTCCCATAGGCTTAGGCTGGTTTTGGATGGTGCCTGACAGAGTAAAAACTAAAAGCATGTGCTTTCTTCTGACCTCCCTCCTGTGGCTAGGATATGTTAATCTTTTCTGACATTTGAAGATGATTTTGAATGAGTTCATTGACATTCATACTTAAAGCAGGGAATTATTTGCACTGTTTGGAAGCTATTTACGAATTTTGGAAAACAACTTAATTGATTTTTTGAGTGTAAAGGGGAAAGATGCTGAACATGAAACAGTTGTCTTCAAAGCCTGTCTTGCACGGCAGTTTTTCCACCTCTGCTAGTTTCTGCTCTTCTCAAATTATGTGAACGTGTCCCTGTTTGCTGGATACTGCATGCTTGCACAGTTTTTTTTTCCTGTTTGTATTACTTAAAGGAATATCTCACCCAGATAGGTTAGTACAGATAATAGATATTTTAAATGAACAGGTCAGCAAGTGCAGCTGGAAGGAATGTCAAATCTATAGTGCCTGTGGTTTATATTGATGACCTTCCTTCTTGCCAGAGATTACTAAAATATAATTGGCAGAAATATGGTAGGTTTTACAAGCAAAGATGACTTGTGGAAGGCCAGAGGATAAATTGTAGTATCTGTAAAGAAGGAGTAAAAGCTTTGGAGGTGGCTTCCTCAGACTTAAAAAAACCTGAAAGACTCCAGCCACTTGCAATAACAGAACTTTAATATCCATTTTACGATATTTATTTATCGGTAAATATTATAAATTAGAAGCTGATTTCTTTGGACCAAACTTATTGTAACAGAACAGACTATTTTTCCCTTTAATCTGATACTTAGTCCCTGACAGTAGCCCAGTATCTGATACTTGGGGAAGGGAACACTTCTCCCCAGTGAATGTTCGTCGCCTGTTGTGCAAGGCTGCCGGTGCAGTTCCTGGGCTGGGATGTAAAGGGGCTGCTAGTAGTGGGCATAGAGACTTTTTTTCCTGATTGTTTCACATGATTTTCCCGAAGTATTCCATTTGATTAATTTCTTCTTTATCTTACAGCTCTGAATATTGGTAAAGTTTGGGGGTTTTATTAAGAACTCTGTTGCTGATAGCTGTAGTTTATATCAAATTGCACACTTTTGCTGTCAGCTTTGTATCAACTTTGCTGATGGGAATGGACTGTGTGAAAGAACAGTGAATAGCTTTGTTATTTCCAGAAACCACTGCTATCTCTGTTCAGGTGCTCAGTTCAATCTTAGGCCTCCACTCTCTTTTTGGAGCTGCAGGTGTGATGATGCCTGAGGCTGCTGATGCCACCTGGGATGCCAGAGTGAGCACCCCGCAGCATGTCCCCTCTGGGCCACTGCTCCCACGCTCCTCAGCACCATCAACCAAAATGCACTTCTTTGCTACTTGTCTGCCTCGTATTTTGTAAGCTAGAGTGTGTTCCGAATGTTTGTTGGAAATGATAATTTTGTTTGACTGCCATTTAGTATTTCTTCTGTTTTCTCCTGTTACTAGATTGTTCCAGACGGCTGTTTTTGCCTATTCCTGCGATTCATCATCTAAAGTGAATTGCACATGAAGCAGAGAATTGTCATACACGGGATTGAATTTTAATATTTTCCTTTTGAACTATATCATAGATATATTAGATTATTTCTGCAATCTCTGCTGGTCTGATACAGGTAAATCTCTTTCAGCATTGGCAATATTGCCGCTTAGTGGAAGAGCTTTACGAGTTTAGCTGTAAAAATTCATTTCTGGCTGCAGGATAGCAGAGGGAGCAGTCAGAAACTAACAGGTTTTATCAAAATTGTATGAGCCAGTGAACCGACAGTCCAAAACAACCACGATGCCTGTCTGTTTTTAAGCAACGGGACTGGATTTAGATCCTCTTTGTTCTTTTATAAGTTAAATATGTTTTGTTTTAAAAATAACATTTGGGGCATCTGCTTTGCATTATGAGTTAATTCCATTCATTGTTTTAAAATAGTTATTAACCTTTTGCAAATTATATACTGCACATAAACAGTAATTTTTTCAATAATCTTTAAATGTGCATACTGTAACAGCACCATAATGTGGACTGACATAATATGAATTGACAGTAAATTTTTAGTTGCCTAAATACGTATTTGAATGATAGAGCTGAAGAGTCATCTGCAAAAAGCTATTATGATCCAGAGAGTTAATTCATATATAGATAATTTCTCCAACATGCATTAAGGAAGAATTTTTCTTCTTCCATTATAATTTAAATTATTTTCGAAAATCCTTAAGCATAAACCAAAAATCTTTATATTTAGAATCAAGAAATGTCTGTGACTTGAAATGATAAAATCCAGGTTGCTTTGAAGAATAACTTTATCCTTAACCCTCTATGTTTTGCTTATTTATCTGATACGCTGCACAGCCGGGGGCATCTCCTGACAAGTGCTGATGTTTCATTTCATAAGCAGTGCAGAATGTTGAAGTAGAATCTATTAAATACGGAGTTTTAGCAATAACTGTGAATAACTGTGAACCGTTTTAAACCTTTTTTTTTTTTTTAATAGATGAAAAAGGAGAAGGGTAGTAGCATATTTTCCATAGCATAAAGTAGAAAAATGCTGTTACTGAAATTCATGAGAGGAAGGATCAGCTTTTGACCATTCAGTTACGTCCCAATTTGGAATTCTTTACTCTAAATCACTGATAGCAATGAGTTGGGAAACTACCCTGGGGAAGGATGACTCCATAAATACTGTTAAACTTGCGTTCTCTCCTGGGAATTTCCATCGGTCTCTTTAAGAGAAGGGATGTTGGACTAGAAGGACCCTGAGCGGCAGTTCAGGATACGTTCACCCAAACTAGTGAAACCGCTTGCATGAGTTGTGATTGAGGAAATGGATAACAACATGTATTTCAGTTCACATTGCTTTAAACATTTTTTTGTGATAATTACATTTCGAGTCAACATCCTCCTACAGCAGGTGTATGAACATACACTATACAAATTGCAGAATTGTTTGGAAAGATCCTGTAAATTGTGTGTAACGAAACAGTTTATTAGAAGTAAGCAGAAACTTTCTAAAGTAGTCTAAATCTGGTTTTTAATATTCTTAATGTTACGATTTTGATGTGACAAAACAGTTTAAAGTTCTTATTATGCACCTCTAGAATGCCGGTGTGGGTAACACCTACATAACTTTCTGTTCATTATTCTGTTTAAAGGTATGCTGTTCACTCCAAAACTAGTTTACTGTAGATATTTCCTTTACACCCCATATACTTCGCATCTTCCTTGTGAAGAAGAAAGTTATTTCATTATGGAAAGAGAGACACATTTTCTTGTTACAAATACCAAAGGGTGGAATTTTATATCCATTGAAAGGCTGAAATTAACCGTAGTCCAGAAACAGTGGGGCAGGTGTAGCTGAAATTTGCTGGTGCACCTTGCCACACTAACCATATGATCTTTTTCCGTTAAATTCAAAGGATATTTTGTTAAAGAAATTTTATTAATCCTTAGAATTTATAGAATTATTCTTTCAAATAGCTAAAGGGCTAAATTCTGCCTAAATTCCTTTTGATCCAAAACAAGCTGGGGTTCTAGCTAAGCTTTCAGACTAGTTTTCTTATTCACATGAGAATTTTATGTGATATTAGAAATACTGGGTGAAGAAAAAGCATCCTAATTATTATCCATGTATTTTTATTGTTTAATTTATTCCTTAGATTACATGACTAACTGAGAGGGCCATACATAGGTGTGCATCCTGACTGCCTGGCTGACAAAATGACAGAGTTACATACTGGAATTGTATGGCACTGGGGAGAAGGGGGAAGAACAGGAGTGAGTGGGACCGCTGCAAACATTTTAGCATAATTGACAGCTAAAATACGGTTGTAGCATTATGATGTCATGATTGAAGTTTATAATTCTGAATGATGATCATGTTAGAGCACTTGTTAATGATACTGTGCTGAGAACAGGTAATAGGTATTTTACATTTGGACCAAAAGCTGTTGTTCAGGACGTGTCTGTATGCTTGTATTTACAAATCACTGTATGATAGAAATTATTTTTGAATCTTACTTTTGGGAAATGCTTTGCTTTATTATCTTATCTAAAACAATTGTAAGGAATCAAAAAGAACGTAGTTGTATAAAGTAAACTCTAAAGGGAACAGGTAACATAAATATACATTTATTACTATTTAACTGCATCTTTTTTAACCTTGATTTCTTGTTGTTCTCATGCTTACTAATGGTTTTTTCTTTTAATAAAGAGCTAGTTAATGATTTTATGTAGTGGACAGGAAAAAAGCAGTTTTCATGTTATAGGTACTGTATTTTTAAAATATGTACAGACAGTGCATTACATTTATATTGGTGATAAATCTTGTCAGAGCTTATTAATAGTTTGAGCATTCTTTAAAAAACATTACTAAAGCTATTAATTTTGAATTATACTTCTCCAAATGTAGTAAAAATATAAACTTAATATTTTAGTTGGTTTTTATATAATGTTTTAATAGATGCCAATGTTATCTGTCCTTACAAAGTATGTAATTTGTTTCCAGTCTCCTGGTCTGCTGTAAAAACCTTTCTTTGTTGGCGAAGGTCATCTGTAGGACCTGGCTATTTACATTAAAATTAAAATGCTGTGGTTTTAAGCCATATGCTTAACTTTAAGAATGTGGATAGTCCTGTTGCTTTCAATAGCCTACATACATCTTTTAAACTAAGCATAATATATGCAAAATATATTTGGAAGTGCTATAAAAGAATCAGTTGACATCTTTGGTAGAAACCTGTCTTACTGTATACTTTCTTGCGTTTGTAGGGACAGTTTGAAAGCATTGAAAAAATTCTGTAGATTTTATGTCCAAGTGTAAATTAACACTTGTTGCATAAAATAGATTCCTGATGCATGTTTTTATGGTTTTGTGAGTACTGTCTTCTTTCATATTAATTAATTTTAGGAAATCGGCAACTTCTTGGCAGGTATGTGGATCAGAATTTGGTATACTCCTACTCCTCCACTGGGATTTTTTGTATTCATTCTTGTAGAACAGAAGCAGCCTATCTCTTTTCAAGGGGAATGGGCACTTCCAAGGTGTGTACCATGGCTGTCGCTTTTCACATTTTAGTTCTGATACTCACTGATAGTTTGGTGGGAAGGAAGTGAAACCATTTTACAATTGTTTTCTGTTTCCTTAAATTTTTGCTTAAAAGGAAAAAAAAAGGGGGGGGGGGAAGGAAAACAAGGTAGTACTAAGTGTATAGTATAATAAGGACTGATACAGATTAAAAGTCGTATGTTCTCTATTGTTTTTAATATATATTTTTCCTGTAGCTTGTTGGAACGGTTATTACAATTTAAATGATATGTAGGACTTTGTTATTCTCTGTGTCTGTATTTACCACTCAAGACTAATGCCATGATTCTGTTGCAAATTTTGTTGTGTATAGTTCTGATGTAAAGCAGTATTAGTTGTTCCTTTTTTTTTTTTTTTTTAAAGTTATTCATAGATTTAACAGGCTGGGTTAAAAAATCAACATGAAATGCTAATAAATTATCTTATATTATTGCGTATTGTAGATAGCTTATGACTCTACTGATTCTCTTCAAAATTAATTTGCTCCTGAAATATTTTGTTAAAAATAAAGATAGTAGTAGAAAGTGAAGCTTCTGCTACAGTAATTTACAGTTTAAAGTGTAGCTAAAGTGCTTTTTTGAGAAGCTAGGAGAAAAATGTATTAGAAATACTAATTGAACAGCATATAGCTGTTTCAGGAGCACATGTGCAAATTGTGTAAGGAAGGAGTCATAACGTTATTTCCTGTGGAGGGCATCAATGAGGTTTTTAATTGAGGTGTTTGAGTACAGCCACAGCTGTTGGATTGGCTTGAGGCCACCTCCAGGTACAACAGGTGGGATGTGGCTAAGAATTAGTAAACTTTCAACAGATTTTACTATTCTCTGTCATCATCCCAGGAGAGTGGAGAAAGGGGTGAATTTATCTTCAGAAGCAGCAGCCCACCTCCATAGTAAGTAGAGCTCAGGTTTACACATGCTGAGAAAGTAATTTGCCTGAAGACCCTTAATTTTTTTGTCTGTTATGTTTCCTCCGCCCTTTGAATCAGTTGTATAAAAGCTCCCCTATGGGAGTCTGTCTCTGTTGGAGGGGTCCCTGCAGAGATCAGTCTGCTTGTGGGCTGCCGTGGGACAGGCCTTGGTGCCTCCTGCCTTTGGCCTGCCCATGGACTCATCCCATTATCCCTCTGGCTTTGCTGCAATGAAGTTCAGACCCTAGTCCACAGTGACTGGGACGTGATTTTAAATACAGGAATTTCAGGTTGTTCCTGGAGGCGTGGAGCCTCCATGGCATTTAGTTTTCTGCTGCTTGGGTTTTGTGGATGTGGGTCTGCCAAGTACAGGTTTTATCTCCTCTGGTGACCCCTTCTGTGATTTTGTCTCCTTGCATCTTATCTTACATGTTTTATTACTGAAATTAGGATAATATAATGATATCATGGGAGGTAATTAAATAATAGTTTTGAAATGCTTTGTGAAGCATACATGTATTCACAAATATTCCAAAGTATGACTACATGAGTAAAACATTTTGACATTAAAGGAGAAGGATGTCGTCACTTAAGACTGCTGGCATTGTTATGTGATAAGGTCGTCTGCTCCTTTATTTGGTGTGCCAGCTGATGAAAGAAAAATATTTTTTAGAGGTGAAAAACTCAGGCATTTTCATCAGCTTAAATGAAAAGAGCCAGTTAGTTCTAAATGCTGTTTTGTGGAATTGTGTTTCACCCCTGTAAGTGGTTTTTCTGTGTGGAAGGTGTGCTGTAATTGGGATGGGTCCATCTTTTCAGCTTGGCTAATCATTTCCTTTCACAAGTCCAGAACGCATGCAGATTTGAACTTGTAGCCAGGAAAAAGTGCTGCCATGCTTCAAATTGCCAGTGGACCTCAAGGGACAGAAACTTGACCTGGTTTTATGAAACCATAGAATTACATTTATACAAGTTACCCCATGGGAAAGGAATGAACTGATCCCAATTCATTCCTAAATACTGGGGCCTTATGGGTCACATTTGAATTCTCTCCTACACCTGTTTTTTCCACTAAATTTTTCTGAGGACATTTTTAGAAACTTACTTTACATTAGGTGTGGGTCATGTGCCTAATATTTAACAGTTCAGTGTTCTAATTATTTAAAATGTCTAATGGTTTCTCAATATAATTAAGCTGCAAAAAGTTTAAATTATAGAATATGTTCAGTATGGGCTATATCCTCAGACCATGAACTCTCCTCTGGGTTTAGTAACTTAGGCTTCCTTTTCCTGTGTGTGAAATGTGTACATAGTCGCAGAGCAGGCAGTAGCTGTAGTCACTACTGTTGTATGGCTTGTAGAAAAGCGGGTAACTCTGCAGATGGGTCATTAGGTTGCTCACCAGGGACACAATGGCTCAAGGTTCAAAAAGGGTTACCCAGTGAGACAGTTTACAAGAAGACACAGAGACTCATTTCTTCCTTCCTTCTAGATGACCTTTTTCCTTCCCTCAATTAGACTAAACATTTGGGACGAGAAAAATCTGGGTTCAGACCTCCTCTTGGAGTCAGTGAAGGTAACGAGAACATTCTGTCGTGGCTTTCGTCTTTCAGTAGTTCAGTTTGGGTTAGAAGCCTAAATACCCTAGTGCTCACCCCTCTCTGGTGAGGTGTATGGTATGGTACTTAAGGTGTCCAAGTGTTTCTGCTAGTGTAGTGCCAGGTTGGAGTATGCCAGATGAGTTGAAACAGTGGGCTCCAGGGACAAGGAAGAGTTCCAGTACATTTGAATACTTGGAACTATATGCTCATAGGGTTACATTAAAATTAGAATTAGCTAGCATTTTGTTTTATTTAACAAACTAAGTGAGTGCTCTGCTCAGTTTAAGTTTGCCTCAGCAATTACTATCCCACAGAGGCTCTGCAAACCTTCCAGGCTCTGCTTCCTCCTTTTTGTGGAAACCATTTCCTTTTCTCAGGCAATCTTTCCCATCCTTGAAAGACCTTTTCAGTGCTGAAATTGGCATTAAGTGCCTGCATAAGTCTACCTGTTTCTAGTGAATGAGTGACAGATGTGGATACTACTCTAGTGTAGGTTGCTTTTCTGTTTATACACCGTTTTAACACTTTAGATAGACTAAACTGCTCAGCTAATGATCCCTAGCTCTAGACTTTCTACTCTTCAGTGTAGATGTGGTAGAGGAGGCTTTTGTGTGGAATTACGGCTCCCACTGTCACCTAGTCCCAAGTTTGTAGTCACTTTTTTGGCTTGGGCAAAACGGATTGGAAGGGAAGAGACGGGAATAACAAGTAAGAAGGCAATTATTTCCTCTCTTTCTTTGCTTTTCACAGTGCTGAATTTTTCCCTACAGTTTGTATTAAACCATTCATGACTTTGCTGGTCTGGATATGCAAACTGTTTTGTGAGGCATCATCATAGGGCCGTTATTCATGGCCTGCGCTTCCTTTGACTGTCAGAGTGAAGGGCAAGTCTTCTAAATGGTGATTACGTATCATCATTATGTATTTATTATAAATGTGTATGTAATGTCCCTTTCTGATTCCCCTCAAAGTGGTCATATTGATCCTTAAGCTCTTTTTTTGTCTTATTCTTAAGTCAGCCTTATACTTTCAGCAATTAAGTTTTTGTTGATGCCACCAACAGGTTTGACTACTGTGTGATGCTGATATCCTGAGTCGGTAGAGGGGGGCATTTTTTTCCAAGATACAGAGAAGAGTTTTGTTCCCAAATTATTTTTAATGGAAGGTAGAGGTCCAGTTGCATTTGAGGTCTTAAACATTTTTCTTAAGCACTTACATGCTTGACTTTTCCTTTGTAGTTCTGTTGTTCATAAGTTCGGTAGAAGATGCATTAATTTTGCTGTATCCAGAATGTCTGTGCATTTTGACTTATCAGTATAACATTTTGCCTGCTTTCTGATTTTGGTGGTGAATAAGGGAAATCTTTAAGATCAGGTGTAGTGGCAATGAATGCTTCATTGTGATTGAAATGTTTGTCTTAAATTTTCTTTGCATCTAAACTAGAAAGGAAAAATTCCTTTGTTATCTGTTTAATCATAAAACAACAACTCGGAATGAGGGATCTTTGGGTTCTGAAATCCAAACTCTCCATTTCCTCTTCTGTTTATTTTCTTCCCCTCACACAGCTCTCTTGATTTTTGAGGAAAATGAAGATGAAGATTTGCAATTGTCATGGAAGCTCAATTTTATTAGGCGTTGCGAAAACTTCAAATACAGAGGATTCTTGTCTGGAAGCATCAGTTGCTAACCTTAGCTAGCAGTAGCAGCAGGGACAGGAGCCCTGAGGCTATGGGGCTGGAAACATGGAGAGTAGCATAGTTGAGAGAGGAAAGTGAAAGGCTGTTTGACAGCATGTTAAAACAAATTTACCTGGTGTTACTATTACATGCAACCTTATAAGTTTACATACATATGATCAAGTTTTCAGTCTTTGGATCACAGATGTTTCCTTTCTCTTTGCTGAGTAAGACTGTGTTTAGACTAGTGTTCCTGGGAAAGCAAGCAAGAAGAAATAAGCTTTGCTTTGGAGTTTGATGTGGAATGAGATTCTTGTGGCAGAGATGCTAGATGGGAAGACAGTGTTTGTGTTTTTTATTGTGTACTTGAAAGAATGGATTACCTTCATCTCCTTTAATCACCTCTTTTCTGGGGCTGGTATCCATATGGAGATAAATGAAGTTACTGTTAGAACATAAGAATGAGTTTTGCTGATTAATCCTCCACTAGACACTAGCATGCAAATACCAAGCGTTGATTATGCCTCAGCAGGGAGAGAGACTACAATGAAATAGTTCGTTAGACACTTTCTTTTTTTAAGAAATTCACTCCTATTTGGAAATTCTCACCTATGCTTTGTATGGTTCTAAGTTTACTTCACAGGCAGATGGCTGTAATTCCCAGGTTTGTTCTCATTTTTCCGTATCATGTGTGCAGCAGTGAATATAGTCACTGTGGTATTGGGTTGTGTGTAAAAGTCTTAATCCTGCAAGCAGAAGGGAAACTGTGGTTTGTGTAGAGAGTCCTGTTGCCTATAGCATCTCAGACAATTTATAGGGGTAAAATCATTCAGGTCCTTAAATATTGTCAGTACTGGTACTCACATGGCATAGCTAGCAAATTTTCCCAAGCTGGAGTTTCACAGATACTAGCAACCAAATGTGGGAAGGATCAAAGAACATTATTTGTAATCAAAATGTGAGTTAGGTGTTTATAAAACAACTGGTGGGTGCTTGTATGCATGTGAAATTTGCTTACACGAGTAATCCCATTGATTTAAATGAGAGCATTCAAGTGATGAAAACAAGTTCAATGCAGGAACATTTAGAAGATGGTGACCTTAGAAACGAACAGTCATCTTTGGAAGTATTCAAAGGGTGGTTATTAAAACTTAAAGCCGAGAGTCACCGTTTGAAGGCAGAAATGGCTCAAAAAACATTTGGGGAGCTCACCTGCCAAATAATAATGCATTTTAATGATGCCGGATAACTCTTCCTCAACTTCCTCGTACTCGGTTTTTTTGGGGGTGGGGGAAGGTATGGGAAGGAGGGTGAGAGAGGGATGGTGACGGCGAGGCTGTTTGTTTTTCCCGAAAGTTGTTTGTGATTTCAGGTACTCATGGGAAATCTCTTGATCAGATTCACATCTGTTCCTGTCAAAGTGGGTGCTAAGATACCGGTCACCCAGCAACCATGTCCAAGAGGGAATTGGGCCGATAATAACTTCAAAAAGGAATGACAGATGCTAGATTAGGATGAAAGACAAAACGCATGAAAAATGAGCTTGTTAGAATAAAAAAATTGGTCAAGCACCTTCATGCAAATTAAATGAATATTGAACATTTGCATGCAGTAATTTCTACTTTTTCTGTTGATTGAGAAGAAATAAAGACAGTATATATAAAAACATAAGTGTTTTTTGTTTTTTTTTTTCACCAATTAACATACAAAGCAGTATCTTTCTTCTAAAAATGAGATTAGCCACCTGGGTGCTTGGCTGTATCCCACATATGTCACAACATTTTTGTAATGAGTATGCTTCTGTTGAAGGAACACCTTATCTAATTCTTTGTAGCAAAACAAACAAGGAGGCAACCTTATATTAATTTTAAACTACTTTAGGTTAGTGTGGTTCTATTTTTTTTCAGCTGTGGTTTTTCAGAGCTGAATTATTTCCTGCTGTCCTTGAATTCAGTCGGTATAATGTGCATTAATAAAAGATCACATAAGATGAGTTCAGACCAAATGCTAAGGTTTCCTATTGACTGGTCAAACAATACATTTTTTAAAACATGATGTCTGTCAGGGTAACACGAAAAATAATAGTCACTTTTCCATGCCTATGTATTAACATAATTTAAATAATCTAACAATTTTATTATTGAAATGTTCATATAACAATCAGAATTTGGAAAAGAATGATAAAATGTTCTGATTGAGAAAGGACTCTGTGTCTTGGTTTAGCAATGTCTAATGTGGTCACGTACAGAAATTGATTTTCTTCAGAAATTAATTAATTTTTCATATCGCCCTAAGCTGCAGTTAAAAAGAGTGCATACTTGTCTGTTTTTTCCAGAAATATTGCCTAATCATATTAATACCATTGCCCCAAGGATGAAAAGATAATTGTACAAATGCATTTGGAAATATGTATCACTGAGTATTTATGATTAAATTATGCAAATG
>VZTO01010620.1:0-11570 GCA_013400615.1 Syrrhaptes paradoxus
GTATCACAGAATCACAGTATGTTTTGGGAAATGTGGTGAGTTTTTCCCCAGTGATTGAAATGTCCTGAAATGTTGTGAGACCCATTCTGTGCTTACTTGTATCACTATTTTTTATTATTTCACAGTTATCTCAATGAGGGTGATACCAGACTCCAGTTCCCTATGTTTGGTGCCAGTAGTTCCCACTTCACTTTTTGGGTAGCTTTGTGGTTTGTAGCTTTTTTACAGTGTGTTATTAACATGACTGATTACATATTAGTAACATGTTATGAAAATTTGCCAGATGTAACTTAAAATTGGATTCTTAATTAATATCTGGGCCTGAATCTGCTTTTTTTTGTTCACTCTGAAGTGGCAACTCTAAAGGCCATGCGCATTAGAGTGAGATTAGAAGGGAACTGTGGGCTGAATCCTGCACCGAAGAATAACTCTGAAGGTATCAGAGTGGGGTGACAGACATTGAATACATGGCAACCGGAACCTGAATTTTGCTTTTAATATTACACAATGCAAACATTACCAATAGGGCAAGACTTTATGTATTCTGTAATCAATTAATGGGGTTAAGTTTATCGTCTCAAGACTTTTTAATAACAGAAATTCAAAGGCAATCACTTAAGAGGACTTCTTTATACCCTGCCATTAAAACAAAGGTTCCTTGTAAGGCAGTAATACAGGTGGCAAGAATTTACCATACAGGGATAAGAAAATTAAACAGGATTATTTAAACTGTCTCTGGGTGAGGCAGCAGATAAACAGGGCTAAAGAACTTCAGAGAGTTTGAAACTTTTTGCGTTTTGAGCCAGACTGCCCTTTCCAAGAGACATACTCCTAAAAAATTAGGTACCAAAATATTTATTAGCTGGAGAGGAAAAAAGTTTTAAAATATTTTTTGATTGTTTTAACATGGAGCAACTCAGAGTGTGTGTATCCCTAGACATGAAGGTAGAATAAGACTATTTCATGATACAACTATGCTTTGATAAACAACTAATTTTATAGCTTGCTGTAAAGCTTGGTTTAATTGTTTAAAAGCTGGATTTGTGCTCCCTGGAATATATGTAGAAGCAAGAATTTCGTTAAGTAAACATATACATTTTTTACTGTATTGGAGCTTAAAAATCCATCTTTTGCTGTATCAAGTGCTATCATATTAGATGCACTTGCCACACACATGTACTGATGCCTGGTGTGCAACTTCCTGCAGCCAGGGATGTGTCAGGAAATGCTCTACACCAAATGGCAGTGCTATTTAGCATACAGTTGTCTGGTCGTTGTTTTAAGTTATGTGAAATTGCCTCTTCACTGTCATTATTTCTAAAGGTAAAAAAAGTTTCTATACAGACTGTTGGCTGAAATACAAAGTGATAAGGAAGGAGATAAAGTAGTTGGCAGCAGAGACCTCTTGTATTTGCAAAAGGAAAAGTGAGGAAGCAAAAGAAGCAGCCCTGATGGAGAAAAAAAAAAAAAGAGAGACTATAGAAGAGATTTCCTGCCTAGTGAAGACAATAGGCACTTGCTTGAGAAAGCAGAGCGGAGCAGACTACAGCAGGAGATATGTTTCCAGTGGTTCTCACACAACTGGAACACAGAATATTCTTTGGCAAATGAATTAGCTGCAAGAGCCAAATGTCCTCAGAAACAGCTTATCCTCTGGTAGCTATCTTTTGCTTAAACTCTCTAAAAATGCATCTTGTAAAGCACTGTGAAGCATGAAGCCATTCCAAATGCAATCAGTTAGATAAGGCAGTGTCCATTTCGACTTAGCCACTTGTTCTGAAAAACGTAGTAATTCAAAGCTCTGTGGAGAAGAAACTTCAGGCTGCTTGCTGCACAGCAGGACATCATGGATTAGGTTCTTAAATACAGGCCAAGTGGTTTAGCAAGAATCCAGACAAGATGAAAAGACCAAAGGGAAAATCCTGCTCTTAGATCTGCAGGGCTGATCTCAGACCCGCACATCTATGGAATCAGAGTGCAGGTCTACTGATGTACTTTTTTTTTTCTCCTGTCTGCATTCCTGTGAAAAAGCACCAAGTAGAGAAACAGTGATTGCTTGCAGGGAGTTTTCCCACTTCTTTTCTGTATCTGATGTTTGATGAGAGGAGGAAAGAGGCTGAGAGACAAGAAACATTAGTCTCTAGCATTCCACAAGAAAGATCTTTTCTTGAAGAGCATACATCAAAGTTCCCAGATAGTTACGTCTTAAATCCATTCCTTACAGGGTAATGATCTGATAGAAGGGGAAAGTCTCTGGGGACACACTGGATCATGAGAGGAAATTAATGACTGGCATGCAGCGTATACACTTCTGGTTATGTCCTTGTTTGTCAGCTACCAGCAGTACAGGTAGTTAGGAAAATTCAAGTCTAGCTGAAGCCTGGATACTGGTTGCCAGCTTAGCGCTAGCCTCCCTACTGTCAGGTCTTAGTTGACAAAAATTCCCAGTGTTAGAGTGACTCAAACAGTTTATCTCTTATGTGTTTTATATAAATGATGAAAGGCATCTGAAAAAAAAAATTGCTAGACTGTCTTTATTATTACCTAAATGGACTTGGGGTCAGTGGCATGTATTTTATTTAATTCAGCACTGAAATATAATTTCAAGAACATAAGTGGAAATGAAGAAGAGTTATCTGAATCAAGATCATTAGGCTCCACTTGTATGAAGATTTCCACATGTACTTAGCTTCACACAGTGCAAAAACCGTATATGGCATCACTGTTCACAGGTTTAAAATGATATCTGGAGATTCAGTAGGATTAGACCCCTCATTTGCTATATGAAATGGAACTCTGTAAAAGTGTTTGTGTGTTGATGTATAAAAATGAAATATACTTTTTAAATTGTGGGGAGTCTTGCATTACCTTAATGAGTACGAGTCTTTTCATAAAAAATGGGCAAAAAATAGTAATTTCCTTATTTTCACACATATTATGACTTTCTCTGAAATAGAGAAATGCAAAATTAATTCTCTTTTTTAAGCTAATATTTTGCATCTGTTTTATTTCCCCTTTTTTCTCTTAGCATTGTCTGTCTCTATGGTAATTTTTTTTTCAAATACGAGACACGATAATTTATGCTGTCTTTAAATATGGAAATCCATAGAAGCTTTGTTATTTGTTGTAAAGGGGCTAGGAATTCACCTGGAATGTATTTATTTATTTATTTATTTATTTATTTATTTATTTATTTAAATTTAGGTACACCTAGCATTTCATGGGAGACAGACAGTACCAGACCATCAGACAGGGCAGGGAGCTAGCTCAGGATGTAAGGACTGCCCACTACATCTCGGAAGACCACATTTCTGCCTTCTCAGAAGGCAGATTATTCTTTTGAAATCTCCTTAAACAGATCAAGATATATCTCATCTTGCACAAAGTATCAATAATGTCCTCATTGGCTGTGTAAGGATGACAGATTCAGTGTTTTTAATGAAGATAGTTACTCTGAAGCACATTTCAAAGGAATAATCACTTTCAGGAAACTACATGAAATTTTCTGTCTTCCATTGCCATGGCTACTGGGTGGTTGCTCAAAGGTATTTGAATGATTTCTCTTTTCTCTTTTGTCACAGTAAACAGGAGCTGGTATTTTCATTATCTAAACAGTAAGTCAGTGTTCATTCATATTACCTTAGGCTATGGATTCTGAACTAATATCCAGTGCACGAGGCACTTCACAGACATAAAAGCCTGATGTATTAAATGGAAAAGACTCAAGATGGCAGGAAACGAGCAAAACTTTTCCACACCATTACACTGAATTATAAAACTCATTGCTGTAGGATATCACTGAGGCAAAACCCGTAGATGTTTTCGTATAAGAAACTACTCATGGAGCCTGGCCCTATTGGCAGATATTTAGCACAACGGCTTAGATGTCTGTTCTGGGTCATGATGCTTCCAGAAGTGGGGAAAATGTTTGTGTTTCTTTTTCATCTCCCAAAGTATCCACTGAGCCACCTCTCGGTGTGGGCTACAGTTCTAGACAGGCTTTAGAGCAGTCAGGCTTACATTCAGCAGGTTGTGGCTTGTATGAAGACTCCAGGAAGATTAGCAGCAGATCCAGCTATAGAACCACAGCCTCCAAAATCCCACTGTTTTGCTTTTTTAAAAAATCTGGTGTTATCCAAAAGGTCATGAGTTCATCCAGGGCTTTGGGAATCTTCTATGGATATGTAATTGTTCTCCATATGGTTTATTTATGGTATTTGATGGTTCCAATACAAAGAGTTGGAATTAACCTTCTCTGCTCCCTTATGTGAAAATACACAGAGAAGTCCTTTTCAGTCAATACGTGGCTTAGTCACTTTGACTCAAAGGGAAATATTTTAGGTGAAGTATTAGGGGAAAAAAAGGGATGGCAGGGAAGAACTAGAGCCACAAAACCACCACAGGAAGAGATGCACCTGATTCAGTTTTCATCCAGTATCTCAGGAAGTACATACAACTTTCAAACGGAATGTGAAAACAAGGGTTCATTACCCTCCTTCCCACCCCAAAAGCGTCTCACAGAAAGGGTCACACCTATTGGGCTACAGACTAATGAAGAGAGGAGGCAGTGAAGAGAAAACAGTGTTTCTCTTCTGAATGCTGTTTAAATATTCCATAGAAGAGTTATTTATGCAAAACAGATTGTTGTGAGCAACAGAGCATCACAGCATATTTGCCTGTTTGTAGCCCAATAAATTGTTTTGGGTGCCATCTTGAGGGATATAGGTGGGGGATTTCTCCTGAAGCAGACAGTTTAATGATTTTTAAAAAATCTTCACTCTGGGCAAATGCCCCAGGTGCTAAACACACCATAGCAACTTCCCAGTAGCAAAATGCAGTTGAACTCCTGTTCTTCTGCACATATTCTGCTTTTCAAGACAAGTTTTTTTGAGTTTCTGATGCTGAGTCTCTTTGGTGAACTGCATCTGGGTTTGCGCAGTACATCAGGGTTTATGGAATTGCATTTTTCACTGTACCAGCTATGCTCAAGAACAAAACCCCAGTCATTTGGAGGCTTCTATTAAAAAGTTAAATGCATTAGCAAAATAACATTTGCTAAGGTTAAAGACCCTTGAATTATCCAGTAAAGTAATAGTTTCACCTACAGTGGCCAATGAGGCTGGTAACCTCTCCTCTTCACATGCCATAGTCCAGTTGTGGCAAACACTTTCAAGGAGAAGTTTGGGATGTTTTTGTTTCTTTCTAATTCCTCTCTGTGTGTTTGCTCTGGGCACTGTGTGTGTGTAGATGTCAGGATTTGCTATTTTCTCTCTTGCCTAACTATGCAGTGGGTTTAAGGTTTACGAAAGGACACATTGACCAGTTAGAAAAGATTGTTGGTGTTTAATTTTGTCAAGATGCCCAGAATATTTCAGAGCAGTGGGTGCTGGGAGGGGAGTAAAGAAAAGGACACTGTTATTACTTATACACACACACAGAGCTCATTTCTGTTGTGCTTCCCCTCAGTCTTTCACATCTGAAATGGGTATATGCTCATGGCATGTCTTCCCTGGAGTTAACTCAGATGCTTGGCATGTGAGGTTTTAAGATAGGCCCCTTATCTTCGACTGAAAACACCACTGAATTGTGAAATATGTATGGACTTGTAGGACTACACCATCAGTTATGATGATCTGTAATGTATCCTACCTGTGAATTCATGCCGTACTTCTCTGCATCCTGTCAGTGCAGGTTGTTCTTCAGAACAATCCATTCCTCCCATATGTGAACTATCCAATGCTCCTGTATTTATCTACCCATTAGGCATCAGAAATGTTTTATATCAACTTCCATCTATGCTTCAGTATCAATCAGACCAGACTCTTGTCTGATACTGAAGACACATTCACATTTGTCCACATTGAAGCTCCAGATTAACACATTTTAAATATACTGTAATAGTCACATGACTGGGAATAATAGGATCATAGTACTGTCCCTTGCATGAGCTGGTGTAGAAAAAGTAAAGGCAATCAAACTACAGTTTATTGTGGAAAAGTCTGAATATGAACCTTTGGCCATCTGGAAGAGACAATAATGAATCCTCCTAAAATCCTGGCCATTCAGTGTGTTGAGGCAAAGGGGAGATGTCTGTCTCAGTCACTGAGGACAGATTAGTGCTCCAGAAAGGGTGCTGGCCTGGTTCTGTGAGTGTTTTCTCACTGCGAGTGCCAGCTCAAGCAGGTTGCTCCTTCTTGTGCCCCCAACAGATGTCTATGGGCCTGCCTAGTGAGGTCGAAAGAGGACCTCAGTTAAGTTTAAAATAAATTTTTGAACAGCCCTGCTTAGTGTTGCAGTCCGTTTAGCCATGCAACTACACAACCAGCACCTGAATTGGAAGGAATTGCTTGAGTCAGTACTGCTGCCAGAAGAAATCTTGGTGGAGTCGTGGCCAGAAAGACCACATTTCTAATGAACTTACTGTCTTCTGGGAATGGTGAAAGAGAGTTCTGCCTCAGTGCCATATCAAATATAGTACTCAGCCCTGTTTACATGCAACCAGTTCTCAAGTCCATTCCTTTAGTGTCTTATTCTTACTCACCCTTTCATCCCAGGGAAGAAATTTAAGTTTCACAGACTCTGCCTTTTCTCCCTTAAGAAGACCTCTGCAGTTGTACAGAGGTTGTATCTCATTCTCTTATCTCCTATATCCTACCCATGTCCACAGGATCTTCACACAAGAATTAAATGGCACTTTTTAACCCCCAGGGAACAAAATTTCATGCCTTGTTTCTAGAAATGTAGTGGGAACAAATCAAATTACCTCTTCTAGCTCATGCCTCTAGGGGGTGAAAAGCAGTAATAATGACAGTACCAAGCTGGGAAATGGGGGACTGAATTTCTAATACAGCAGTGATATGATGGATGGCCTTGATTCCATATCATATCTTCACCTGTGAAGTGGGAATAGGATGATGTACAGTTAAGAAACACTGTGTTGGAAGTGAGCATTGCTATGTGACTACAAAGAACAGAGCCTAGTAGGCTCCATCAGCTGGTTCTTTGGAAGGCAATTCTCCCCAAAAGAAGACACCAAGAGAAAGGAGAAAGTTATGCTACACTTTATCAGGCAATTCGGTGACACTAGGAAATCCTAGTACGCTAAGAAGGGCTGCAGCTTTGGACAGGTTTTAAAAAAAGATAAAAGCAGACACAACTGCCTGGAAACACAAGTGACATCCGTTCAGAATTAGCTCTGCCCCTTTTGTCATCGTAAGAAGCCAAGCTGGACTCCAACCTTTGGATTCTCTCGAGGCATTAGCTTTTCATTATGAATGAATGTCTGATCACATTATGACAGACAAATGATCGGCAGCAGGAGGGTTTATCAACATACCGTGCACTCCCACAGTTGCCGAGGAGGAAGTCTAATGAGCAAATAACATACGGCAACTCTCTACATATTTCCTGTAATTGAGAACTCTTCTGTACTTTGTCTGGAATGCAGATGCCTGTCAGTCACAGGATCATAAATAGGATTAGGGGCTGCTTCTGGAAAGGCAGGGAACTAGCTTTAGATGCTCAGTTGAAAATACAGATGTTTTCTGGCTGTATGGCTGTTAGGTGATGGTATCTCCAAGTCTGTTTAAGCAGGCTAGGCTACTAGCTCTTCCCTGAGGCCCCAGTCTTGCAAGTGATTCAAATCCCTACTAATTCTTGCCTATGCAATCAGTTGCAAGATCCAGGCATTAAAAGCTCTGTTTAGAGATATACAGCACAGAACTGACTCTCTAGCTCCTACCAAAATGATCTCCAACATCTAATGGGCACTGAAACCTTTTTTCTATTAAAAGATTTGTTTCATACCATAGCACAAAAAGGATTTAACATATAATCTCCCCATAAGGAGAATCCCTAAGTAACTTCCCTAAGTTACCCTGAGAAACCTGATAAAATAATACAGTCTCCTGAGAACTTTAACCACTTCTATTCCAATTATAGTTGCTGTGTGTGACAGAAGTATCTGAATAATTAATATTTACCAATATTTAGTTAGATTTTTTTTTTGTTCCGGATAATACATTTATTTCACCACCACAGTTATAAAAAGCAAATATTTCAAGAAAATANAGCCCTGCTTAGTGTTGCAGTCCGTTTAGCCATGCAACTACACAACCAGCACCTGAATTGGAAGGAATTGCTTGAGTCAGTACTGCTGCCAGAAGAAATCTTGGTGGAGTCGTGGCCAGAAAGACCACATTTCTAATGAACTTACTGTCTTCTGGGAATGGTGAAAGAGAGTTCTGCCTCAGTGCCATATCAAATATAGTACTCAGCCCTGTTTACATGCAACCAGTTCTCAAGTCCATTCCTTTAGTGTCTTATTCTTACTCACCCTTTCATCCCAGGGAAGAAATTTAAGTTTCACAGACTCTGCCTTTTCTCCCTTAAGAAGACCTCTGCAGTTGTACAGAGGTTGTATCTCATTCTCTTATCTCCTATATCCTACCCATGTCCACAGGATCTTCACACAAGAATTAAATGGCACTTTTTAACCCCCAGGGAACAAAATTTCATGCCTTGTTTCTAGAAATGTAGTGGGAACAAATCAAATTACCTCTTCTAGCTCATGCCTCTAGGGGGTGAAAAGCAGTAATAATGACAGTACCAAGCTGGGAAATGGGGGACTGAATTTCTAATACAGCAGTGATATGATGGATGGCCTTGATTCCATATCATATCTTCACCTGTGAAGTGGGAATAGGATGATGTACAGTTAAGAAACACTGTGTTGGAAGTGAGCATTGCTATGTGACTACAAAGAACAGAGCCTAGTAGGCTCCATCAGCTGGTTCTTTGGAAGGCAATTCTCCCCAAAAGAAGACACCAAGAGAAAGGAGAAAGTTATGCTACACTTTATCAGGCAATTCGGTGACACTAGGAAATCCTAGTACGCTAAGAAGGGCTGCAGCTTTGGACAGGTTTTAAAAAAAGATAAAAGCAGACACAACTGCCTGGAAACACAAGTGACATCCGTTCAGAATTAGCTCTGCCCCTTTTGTCATCGTAAGAAGCCAAGCTGGACTCCAACCTTTGGATTCTCTCGAGGCATTAGCTTTTCATTATGAATGAATGTCTGATCACATTATGACAGACAAATGATCGGCAGCAGGAGGGTTTATCAACATACCGTGCACTCCCACAGTAGCCGAGGAGGAAGTCTAATGAGCAAATAACATACGGCAACTCTCTACATATTTCCTGTAATTGAGAACTCTTCTGTACTTTGTCTGGAATGCAGATGCCTGTCAGTCACAGGATCATAAATAGGATTAGGGGCTGCTTCTGGAAAGGCAGGGAACTAGCTTTAGATGCTCAGTTGAAAATACAGATGTTTTCTGGCTGTATGGCTGTTAGGTGATGGTATCTCCAAGTCTGTTTAAGCAGGCTAGGCTACTAGCTCTTCCCTGAGGCCCCAGTCTTGCAAGTGATTCAAATCCCTACTAATTCTTGCCTATGCAATCAGTTGCAAGATCCAGGCATTAAAAGCTCTGTTTAGAGATATACAGCACAGAACTGACTCTCTAGCTCCTACCAAAATGATCTCCAACATCTAATGGGCACTGAAACCTTTTTTCTATTAAAAGATTTGTTTCATACCATAGCACAAAAAGGATTTAACATATAATCTCCCCATAAGGAGAATCCCTAAGTAACTTCCCTAAGTTACCCTGAGAAACCTGATAAAATAATACAGTCTCCTGAGAACTTTAACCACTTCTATTCCAATTATAGTTGCTGTGTGTGACAGAAGTATCTGAATAATTAATATTTACCAATATTTAGTTAGATTTTTTTTTTGTTCCGGATAATACATTTATTTCACCACCACAGTTATAAAAAGCAAATATTTCAAGAAAATAAAGTTGTCCACCAAAAAAGTATTTTGGTTTGGGGTTTTGTGTGTGTGAGTATGTGGTTTGAGTTTTTTTTTTTTTAAATGCAATGTCTTGTTACCAGATGAATTGCTTGTGCAGAGACTGTGAAACTTGTATAACTTTTGTCAAAGTAACATGACCACTTATGGTAACTGACAGCCTCACAGCTTTGCTGTTTTTTTGTTTGTCCTTTCACTTCCATATCTGTATTAGAACTTATTTCTCTTGTTGGTAGAAGCTATTTCTCCTGTCAGTAAATCTTTTTATTTTAGGGATGTTACAAAAGAGCCTTAAGATCCCAACGGGGCTGGTGAGACACTTAATAAGCATGCAGAAACAATCCTTGCCCCAAAAAGCACTTCAAATCTCAATAGCCAGGATACAAAAAGTATAGAATGAGAGCTACTGCAGTGAAACTATTTCCTCAAGGTCACACACGAGATCAGTGACCAGACCAGGAATAAAACCTCCACCTCCCCTACCTCTCTGCTGTGCTCTATTTTTCTTTAGTAAAAAGGAGTCAGTGCTGAAGCTTATTGGTTTCATCCAAAGCAAATTCCACTGGATTTCACCATAATTAAGGTAGGGAGAGGGGTTGCATTCACTTTAATCAGTCTACCAAAGCTTACAAAATCCTTGCATGGAATGCAGCTGAGTATAAAACCCTCCCATTTCAGCAGTTTCTCCAGGATATGCAAACCAGATGGAATTCTATGTATTCTATGTTTTGCATGATTAATTGTAATCTATATCAGAATAGAGCAATTGCCAAATCATCCAATCATCTATGAGAGAGGTCATTGTCTTCCATTCATCTATATTAAGGTTACAAAAGCCTCCACAGAGATAAGGGGATGTGGTCAGTGCCCTGTAAGACTGACACACTAATTACAGACAGAACAAAGGGGCCAGGGGATGAAGCAGAAGCGAGGGTAAAGGAATGACGTGGGGTAATGAGGATAAGGCCATGAGGTTATTTAGCAGAGACATTCTCAACAAGGCTGCCCGTGTCTCCTGACAATGTTGGGTTGCTCCTAGTGCAGACAAGGTTATGCCTCTTTGGGCATATAATTGTGAAGTGGCCATACCCAAATGAACTCCTTTGTCACAGGACACAGAAGAAGGTTTCCAAGGAATAGTTCATTCTGCTGAACGGTGTTCCCGTATTCTGAGATTGTTGCCTATCTCTAAGTCACAGCTAATCTCTCTCTCACACACACACATACATACTGTGTAAGAAAAAAGATGCTCTATGTAACTTCCAGCCCTGCTTGTGGATTTTATTTCCAGACAGTGCACCACCCTCAGCACAAATTCATATTTTCAGGTGAAATGCACTTAACAAGAATGTTGGGTTGGCAGCTGAGAGAGGAGATGGATTTTGTATTTTCCCTTATTACATTTCACATCATGAAACATAAAACTATTAAATTTTTTCGATATGAAACATTTGGATGAGTTTTATTTTGAATCAATGTAAGAGTCGGTTATAAAATCAGCTTGTCTCAACCTTGTCATTAAGGACATGACACCACCAGTTAGACTACAGGGTCCTTTCTATGGATTTGATGCGGCCTGGGAGCAAGACTCATCTCAACAGGCCTGTTGCAGCAAAGTTAAGATATCATGAGAAAATCTCCAGGGTAAAAGTAGAACACAATTGCCACTTTCTGAGACAAAAGGCGCAGCTGG
>VZTO01010620.1:17829-51987 GCA_013400615.1 Syrrhaptes paradoxus
GAGAAGAGAGACCGAATGTATTTGTCCTTGAGGGTATCCTAGCAATAACTATAAATGTTCTCTTCGTATCAGCTTTTCTCCTGAGCAGGAATTCAAAACATAGCTTCTTGCTAGCTATTTATGAAGAGAAGGGAGAAAAGGAAAAAAAAATTAGCTCCCCTCTGCTTAACCCACTACAGGATGCCATCCCAAAGGACCTTTACAGGTTTGAGAAGTGGGCCTGTGCAAACCTCATGAAGTTTAATAAGGCCAGGCGCAAGGTCCTGCAGGTGGATCGAGGCAATCCCAAGCACAGAGAATGGACTGAGAGCACCCCTGAGCTGCTGGTTAATGAAAAGCTCAACATGAGCCGGCAGTGTGCACTTGCAGCCCAGAAAGCCAACTGTGTCCTGGGCTGCATCAAAAGAAGCACGACCAGCAGGTCAAGGAAGGTGATCCTCCCCCTCTACTCTTCTTTCATGTGACCCCACCTGGAATACTGCATCCAGTTCTGGAATCCTCATCACAGGAAAGACCTGTTGGAGTGATGGCTTTAAGCTGAAAGAAAGTTGATTTAGATTAGATATTCAGAAGAAATTTTTTACTGTAAGGGTGGTGAGGCACTGGTACAGGTTGGTCAGAGAAGCTGTGACTGCCCCATCCCTGGAGGTGTTCAAGACCAGGTTGGAGAGGGTTTTGAGCAACCTGGTCTAGTAAAAGCTGTCCCTGGCTATAGCAGGGGGTTGGAATTAGATGATCTTTAAGGTCTCTTTCAACCCAAACCATTCTATGATTCTATGATTCAGCTCTATGTTGTAATGTCCTCATTGTCTCTCTTTACTGCCCTTTGGTTCACACTGCAGTATGGTCTCACAGCACACAAACAGGATTACTTCTGGAGGAATCTAACCTGGAAGAGGCATCCAGAACTACATCCTGAAGGGCTCCAGCCACGAACAGACATTCAGTCTAGAGAACCAGACTTGAAGCAGTCTGAAGGAACCTCCCTCTCAAATGTGTGTAAGGTGGACATCTGTGCTACAGCATTCACTTCTTCCCTCTACTAATCCGCTTCCATGGTCTGTATTGCTTGTTCAGGTAGGTGTAGGCAGTGTGATCCCCCATGCTTACAACATTTTAACATATTCCTAGCATTAAAGAATATAATATCTAAGAGTTCTGCATGGCTTAATGAGTATCTTATGGAATCAGATTAAAATTTAGCATAAGAAGTCACACTCAGCAAGCTATGAGAAATTTACTGAACACCAAAGAAAAATGATGAAAATGACCCAGCTAGAAAAGTTTCCAGTGGAAATGACTGGATTAATACGCTAGCACCAATGAGATCTGTATATGATAACAGCATTCAAATGCTTAAAACATGTTTGTATTATTACAAAATCGGCCAGCTTTTGTGGTGTGTGAGTGTACTGAATGACCACATGGTCAAAATCTGGAAATTACAGTTTGTAATAGATGATCATCCTCTTCATGAACATCTATGCGTAAGTGAGGCCTATTTTTTTCTCATCACTCTGGTATATTTAAAAAAATATGATGGTTAATTGAAAAAATATATTTTTTCCATATGACATGAAACAAAGTTTTGTATAAACAGAAGACTGAACCATCTGGAAACAACAGATGGCAGTGTTTTAAAGATGAAGACATGAAAGTTTGGATAACCAGTGCTGAACATCAGCAGTGACATGTTATGGAGGTATGAACTATGGTATGTAATAAATAAATAGATAAATAAATAGATAAATAAATAAATAAATATCCTAAACTGTCCTTTTACATGTCCCACAATTGGGCATTTGTCTGTAACTGGTTACTGTGTAATATTTACCATGCATTTAGCCATGATTAAAAGGCCTATTTCGTTGACATATTGAGATATGTGAAAATTAATTTGAGTAATACCACACATGGCAAAGGGAGAGTTGGTCCCAATTTTTGCAGCAAGCCATGCTAATATTGAAAAGAGATCACAAGCCAGCTCAAGGGCTGGTTTCTTCTATTTGCTCAGCACCATTTCTGAATCCATTTTTGTGGAATATGTAACATTTTACAGAGAAACTTCCAATAAAATAAAGAAAAAAATACTCTTCTACATTTCTCTCTGGTAATTTGTGTTTATTTTTGGAGATAAGATAAATGAAGGGAGGAAAAAACCTACAGAAACAAGTCAAACTAAAGGATCTGAGATAAGACAAGACAGTAATTTGATTTAAACCTTCATAGTAGCATTTTCAAAAGTAGACGTTTTTCAGTTGTCCCAGGCTAAGGATCTGACCTATACTACACTTTCTGTCAAGAATGTCAGAGTATTAATGTATGCTTAGGATACACATATAGAAATGGTAGCTTGAGAAATAGATCTAAGTCCTCTTAGACTATGTCAAGAGGAGTAAGAAGGAAGGAAAAAAAGCATTGCCATTTGCTCTCAAGAATTCTATGTGTACAGCCTAAGATGGGACAATATTGTCACGTCAGAGCAGAAGCAATGTTAAAAATCAGATATTGGACTTCTTTGTATGTAGAGCTTAGGCTTCTCTGGGCAAGCACTCTTTCAACAAGGAGTGCTGTCCCCAAAGTGCTGTGTACTATACTCCTGGCAGCCACCTGCAAATGTCCAGTTCTGTTGATGCAGATAATACCTCCAACTCCTTCTCTCAGATGCATTGACATCAGGATTCTGGGGATAACAAGAGGCAAAGGGGAAGGAAAAGATATCTCTGTGCCTTTTTGTGCTTTCTTCATCTTAGTAATGCGGGGTATTTCTGCTTCTGCCTCTGCTGAGAAGGACTGGACACAAAATTTTGTTTTGAGCTTTGTCCTTCTTGGCACAGGCAGAAACAAAGCTACCATGCATTACTAGTATTTCTATTCTTATTTTATTATTTAGGCTTCACCTTCAGTTTTGAAACCAGTTCCTTCCTCTGTCTCTATACATAGACTGTTAAAATACAGTCTGTCAATCTCATAGCTGGATGCTTGTGTTAAGCTGTAACAGAAGATCTGTTTGTAGAATCACAGAATGGTCTGGGTTGAAAGAGACCTTAAAGATCATCAAGTTCCAACCCCCCTGCCATGGGCAGGGACACCCTCCACTAGACCAGGTTGCCCAAAGCCTCATCCAGCATGGTCTTGAACACCTCCAGGGATGGGGCATCCGCAGCTTCTCTGGGCAACCTGTTCCAGTGTCTCACCACCCTCGCAGTAAAAAATTTCTTCCAAATATCTAATCTAAATCTACCTTATTTCAGCTTAAGACCACTACCTCTCATCCTGTCACTACACTCCCTGATAAAGAGTGCCTCCCCATCTTCCTGTAACCCCCTTCAGGTACTGGAAGGCTGCTATAAGGTCCCCCCGAAGCCTTCTCTTCTCCAGGCTGAACAACCCCAACTTTCTCAGCCTGTCCTCATAGGGGAGGTGCTCCAGCCCCCTGATCATCTTTGTGGCCTTCCTCTGGACCCATTCCAACAGGTCCTCACTGTTATTTTAAGCACAGAATGACTTTTTGAAGAATGTGCAAGTTCATTAAGTTATAGTTTTATTCGATAGTCAAATGATTATCATTAATACATTTCAGTGTTCACATTAAGAGAAATTTTCTTAAAATGCAGTGACTTATACATAGTTTTTCTCCAGCAGAGCTAAGATTCTGAAGATGCTTTGACTTTTTTTTTTTATAACATTCTTGGATTTCTTTTATATTTGAAAGTAACTTTTTAATTTCCTGGACTTGTGTGGCTTTTTTTGAAACCATTAGTGTTTTTATAACACCTTTTGTTCATGTGTTGCTGGTATAGTCTCCCAAACCTTCTCCCAGCTTCATGTAGCTTTGTGTCTCAGAATCACACAAGCCATGGATATCCACAAGCACATACTAAAAGAACATCCTTCCTGAACTGTAGTGTTAGAAATTTCAGTAACAGTACAGATTTACGGATAGTAGCAAATTGTACTGTGGATAGAAGTAAATTTTGTATTTTAATAGAAACTCATGTCCAAGCACAATGGTGGATTGTATCCTGTTCTGCATTTAATGTTCACTGGGTGCCACACAGGCAGTTTGCGTGCTTATGTCTCACCTTCACTTTGTGTTTTGTTTTATCTTATTTATAGAGCTGGAGTCATTCTTCAAAGTTAACTGAAGCTGCCCTGGGTTTACACAGAAAGGGATCAAGAACAGATTGAGGAGTGTGTCTCAGTAGTGACAGAGAGCATGGGATCTGGGTTTTCTTATAGGATTTTTGAGTGAGAGTTTCTTCTCACCTCTGCCTCGTTTATGCAGCTGATTTATGTCAATGTCTGAATGAGGAGAACAGGTGGTCACTGAAAAGGGGTGTCTGGTCTTCATATCCATGATGCTGTACTGAAAAACCACGTGTTGACTTCAGCATATGCATTTTTTTTAAGCCACTTAGTAGCTCTTGGAATGAAACCCATTAGGCTTTAGACAAACTGTGTTAGAAACATCAGAAGAGCAGAGTATCCGCTGGGTTGACTGGATGGTTTGAAGAGTAAGACTGTGATTGATATATTTTCTCAGGATCAGATTAGAGATGATAATTGCATCTTTCTTTAAAATGAAGAGAAAAATCCTCCAGCAAATGCAGTCTTGCCAGTAGAGCTGAAACATTTACAATTTTTGCCAGGAATTAAAGAACCTTTTCCTCTTCCAAACAGGTGAAATCAGGTGTGAGCCCCTTGCAGTCAAAGGAGTTACACCAGCAACAGAAGGGTAATTGTAAGGTAAGGCAGGCACCAAACATCAGGATTTACAAGGTATTACGGCTCAAATGACATTCAGACTATTCATCAACTGTATCTTCTTTTATCCACTAATTGTGTAACTCATCCAAAAGAGCAACCAGATTGGTTTCATCTGTTACATGTTTCATGGGCCAAACCCCAGGAAAATATTTCCCTTGGCTCATCCCAAGAAAAACATTCACACACGCTGTTTATTTTGATATTATCAAATACTACTTTTATCTTATGTTTTAGATAGATATTCCTCTAAACGTGCACTTCTGAATCCTTGTCCCTTTGGTATCTCTTAATTAGACCTGCTGACTAATCCAGAAGGAATTATTTATTTAACAAATCCCAGCCTTTCCTATCACAAAGCATCTACAAGCAAAACACTTTTTTATTTTCAAGTTGGTATTAATTAAAATTTATTTACAGCCATTCAGAGCAGAATTCTTGTTCTGTAGCTTTCCTCTTCTTCTTCGAAATGTGCCATCAGTGCTCTGCAAGTATTTGTTCTGCAAGACTGTGAAGCCTGAATGACTGACATGGGTAGCAACTTGGAGTAGAAACTGCTTATGTCCAGACATAGTCTCTTCTAAAAATATAGACTAATTAATAGTGTGAGACATCTCTCTGTTCCTCATACAAGTCTTGCTCACTGTTTTGCTTTCCCAGTCCCAGACAGAAGGTATGGTTCTGTATATGCAGTTGTTTTTCCTTGCAGTGGCAGCCAACAAAATGTGATGTGATGTGAGCACAGTCTCCTATCTCCCTGGCTTTCCTCCTTCCCTGATATGCTGGCTGTTATCACTCAGATGTCTTCTACTTTTACTGAAGGGAAAAGGGAAGGGAAAGAGAGTAGAGAGGAGAGCTGTGTTTACTTCTTTGTATCAGGTGTCCACACTCCTTGCATTGCCTCTGCAATAAATGACTATGTATGAATGCACTGTGTATGAATGCACATGTGTGCACCTGGAGCATGGGCTGGTGTGTAGGAACAGCCCTATTTCTTTCCATTGACTTTCTCCTACACCCTGCTCTGGATGCAGCAGGAGGGAGAACTGACCTCTCAGCTCTCTCTGTGCTCATGGGAGACAAATGCTCAAGGACCACATCGGACCTTAAGGACACACCTGAGTAAAGGATTGTTTTGTAGGAGACAAAGGAGTCATTACCTTTTCCCAGGGTCTTTTTGAACCTGATGAAGGAGAAGAAATTGTTAGAAAATCCCAATTTATTTTTTTTATCAAATGTAAACAAAAATAGGAAACTATACAAACTTGCTGGGCTTACTTGCAGCAGAAAGAACAACTGCTGTCTATATCACACTCCAGGCAGAGACTCCGCTGGGTTGGAGCAAGTCTGACTGCACGTGATACAGCAAAATGTCCATATGGTCACAAATCACAGCTGAGTACCTTGAAGCTGAGGCAGCATCAAAAGCATGTCACTGAAAGGAGATGACAAAAGGGTCTCCACAGTACCACTGACACCCGCACAGGCTTGCTGCTGGCACGGAAGTCCCAACACAGAAGGCACATTTCCACTGCTTACATGTTCCACATGAATCACCGGTTGCAGCCTGGCCAGCCACGGCTTTGGGGCAGACTTGTACCTATCCCTGTTTGGGTCCTTCCATCTGACAAGCACGGGCTGACAAAAAGTCTCTGTCAAAAACCACTTTTATGAAGGATGCAGTTTTAAAGGAGTTTAACATCTTTGTAATATTTTTATTGTTGGGGCTTTTTCCTAAATTCATTTTTTTAAGGAAGTTGACAACATTTTTTAATGTAGTTTTCAAGGTAGCTTGTTCAAAATCAATTCTGCCAAAGAAACTCAGGAAACTGCAGAGAGATGAAGCTGGAAAGTGAGGTCAAGCTGACCGTTGCTACCAAAAGACTTCCATGGAAATTGCCTAGAAAATAGCTGCCAGTGGGGATGATCACACAGGGGTTAAAGATGATGGCATAGGACTGGGTGTCATTTTCACGAGTTAAGGAATAAGCAAGAGGAAGAGGGCCTGACTTCCCCTGAGCATGGAAGAGGAAGGAGACCCTCCTCCTCACTGTCAGCAGGGGAAGGAGCTGAGCTCGCAGATGTTCCCCTTTCCCTTAAGCTGGGTGTCACAGACTTCCTGGGCTGGTGACAGGACACAGGCCTCACGGATGTTGCTGGCTGCCTGCTGGAGCCTTCTGTGATAAATAGGTCTGGTTAAAAAAAAAAAAAAAATCACTGATTCAAGTGAGACCTCTTCTCATTCATTTTCACCAAAACAAGTAATTTTTTTTTTTAATAGAAGATGTTACCTTTGGGGGGAAGGGAAAGAAAAAAAGAAACCAAAAAGGTAATTTAATCCCAAATAAAGAGCTTGACGTCATTTTGGCTCCTGAGGTGCCGCTGTGTCTCCCAGGATCTGCAGCTCAGCTGGCTTGCGCCTGTGTGGGGCCTCCAGCCGTGTTTCCTGCAGCACGTGATGCTCGCCATGATGCACAACCCATTCGTAAACAAGGTAACATACAACACATATGGAGTCAGAAGAGAGAGACAGTGGAAAGTAAGAGGCTGAATATTGTATGGGATATGTAAAGCTCATCTCATTTAATACTTCACAGCATTAGCTTTTGTTGAAGGATTAAGCTGTCCTAATCTCTACTAAAGCCAAGAGAATAGCAAGACATTTATAATTAATCTATTTTCTTAGCTTTGGAAAAATCCCAAGTGGTTATTTTTCTTCATCTGCTAAG
This sequence comes from Syrrhaptes paradoxus, assembly GCA_013400615.1. NCBI lineage: Eukaryota > Metazoa > Chordata > Aves > Pterocliformes > Pteroclidae > Syrrhaptes > Syrrhaptes paradoxus. Next base: position 25,326 of record VZTO01010620.1, read on the forward strand.
CCAATTCCAAGTAAAAGCTCCTGTCAGTGTCAGTTATGTGACAAGTACTTCTCACTGAACTTGAATCCATGGAGTAGCTTTCAAAATACTTTCTTTTTGAGACGTGTTTTATGTGTGTGTTTCATGTCCTGCCTCATGTACATGTCTACCTCCTTTGAGTACCTTGGCAATATGGCATTGTTTTCCTTCTGCTTTATTGCTCCATCTACTGGAACCAGTTCTACATGGCGTTTGAATGAACAAATCATACGATGTGTATACTTATTTATTCTTGAAAAAAAAAAAAAAAGGAGAGAAAGAAAACCCCAACACTCTCAACCCAATCTTTACATGTGAGTTACTTTAATTTTATAACACATAAAAACCCTCTCCCAGCATCAAGAGTAGGAAGTTCTGTGGAATTAGCTAAAATTTGAATTGTACTTTGAAAATATAAATTGCTATAAAATTTATAATATGCATACATACAGTTAAATAAATGCAGAAAGAGCCTTTCCCTTTAGTTCCTAATTCAGATTCTACCAGTAATATGTAACTGTCTTTGTTAAAATAAAATTTTTAAAAAAGCTTCAGAACAGATGGGAAAGAAGTTAAAACATCAGGTGCATGAGGAAAGTTTATACTGCACATGTAGGATTCAAGATAACTTTATTGCCACATTCGTTTGTCCCTTATTTAAACAAGTGGCTACTGGAAAAATTTTTGGAAAATAATCCTCTTAAGAATGGGCTTGTCATGATAGGGTTAATTTTCTATCTAAATGCTTGATAGAAAATGCTGGAAGTTCGTTATGTATTTGTGCCGTTAAAACATCCATGGTTTTTGCCTTGAATTTCTGCTGTCCTTTGTGTATGGAATTCAGCAAAGTACTCAGGAATCACTCAGAAAACAGACTTTACCTTGTGGGTGAGATTCAGGTAGGGCTGTGATTTCTTCCTGTAATTTCCCTTTAAGCAAAGGACAGTTTGTTCCCCTATAAATGAATTTCAAATTAAACTGTTAAAATTAGTGAAATACTAGTTTTTTGTCAAGGCTTATCTGAACATTAGCGTTAGTAGTCAATGAAAGAATAGGAATTTATAATGACTGGATCAAGACATTTTATGCAGCAACATTTAGAAACACTGACGCTAGTGGGTCTTTTCCTCTGATCCTGTTACAGTTGTCAGAGCTCCAACAAAGGATGAGGCTATGGACTGGAATACGATATTGGTAAGTTCTGAAAAGAGTGTCTACCAGCAAACAGCGTGCAGAGACATTTGTTTGAACAAGAACAGCATTATTCTCACAGCTTCATGAGCCTGTTCTCCTGCTCCCCTCCTTCCACCTCCCTGGATAGCTTCTTTCCAGCTTAAAAGGCACAACTTTCATTCTCAGAACAGTTTTTTCCCAAAAACATGTGGTTCAGCTACAGAGCTGCAGTCGCCTTTCCAAGCTGATGGATCACATTGTTTCTCTCTCTAAACTTACAGAAATCAAACACCACAGCATGGAATAACTGGCACCCCGTTCCCAGAAATTGTGTAGCTTAGATAACCTATATAGAGTTAACTAGATTATGGGTCAGTAGTCTTAGATTCTTACCTATCTCATATTATTTATAACAGTGTTGTGTACTTCTCCTTTTTGTCAGAATAATATCTTTTAATTCCTTATATATTTAAATTCAAGGATCATAGTTTTCAAAACTGAATCATAGTTGTGTCTGCCTTAAATCCATGCCACGTGGAAGCACAGAGTGATAACTCTTCTGAAAATCAATTTTACTAAAGTCAGCCCCAACAAGACATCAGTATGAATGTAGACAAAATTGCTAGTCAGTTTTGAGGAGTGATCCAGTCTCAGGAAAATGCAGGGTCAAATCCCAAACTGCTGACTGCCCACATTTTCCATAGCATTGACATAGTGGGACGCATTGAAGACCATAGCAATGGAAGGGTTTGCTGTGGATGCACATTTTTTCACTGCTGTCACATTTCTCTATCTAACTTTCCTACATTTAGCTGAAAGCTGCATGCAGAGCTGCATAGAAGAAATGCTCTCTGAACATGGAAGTACTGAAGCCAAAAGAAGGACTTCCACTGATTCCAGTGTGGTTTGAATCTGAGGATCTTGTCTCAGGTGGCCATATTAGAGGCAGACATAATATAATCCTATTATAGTAATCATTTTGCTCATTAAAACTTTATCTGTAGAAGTGGGACATCAGTAGGAATAGCTTAGAAAACACTGTATGTGTGAGTAGAAGAGTTGTTAGTTACTTTCTTAAGAATCAGGAAAAGTAAAGCTGCAGGATTGTGCTGACAAGCAGACTGAAACTACACATAAAAAGATTTGTTAGCTCATTATGTATGAATAAAGTGTATTATCAGGCTGTCTCAGGAGTTGTTAGGGAATCTGATTCATTTTAACCATTCCATTGGCAGCCTGATAATTAATGCAATGATTAATAATTTAATAATCAATTAATAATTGAGTACATTTGCAGATGATGGCTAAAGGATGGGAACTGTAGGGAATATTCAGAGTTTTGGTAGTACTGAGGGATTTAGGAAGGGTTGAAACACATTTAGAAAATAACTAAAGCAGAACCTTCCTGCAAAAGGTTGTACACAGGGCATACAGAATCTATACTCATTTTCATGCTAGAAGTATACCTCAATCTCCATTGCCTGTGGGCCTTTCGGATGAACCATGTACCAATGACCATTACGAAGTAACAACTGGAAGTTCAGGTGTACATTCTCCTCTTTTCTCCATACCTCTGTGTGCAATACAAGTACTTCAGACAGGTGTATCTGAAAATCTTACTGGACACATGAGATGTCTTAACCAGAGTATGGTGTACAGGAATTTACCTAGAAGAATAGGTCACAAACAAAACTGGTTTCTATTTTCTTTTCAAAAGCAAAATAATTAGACCAGATGGGGAATGAAAAGACCATCTGTGCCTAATTAAAAGGTGAGACTGCATAACAGTAACAGATGTTACATTATTGTAGTTAGAAGAGTTTATTGCTAACAGTGGTAAATATTGTGCGTGTTGAGTTGGATATTTCTAAGCAGTAATTTAACAGACATACTTCCACATAGGCTACCCTTTTCTTCCTGGACTACATTTCATTAGTTTTTAGTGTCATGTAAGGTCAAATGGCAGAAGAGTTCTAGATGGCGATATTTTCTACATACTGAGAATGCTGAGGACTGAAAAGCCAATGATACCCATCAAAAAAAGGCATCTAGTGCTGATGATTAAAAAAACAGGCAAGTCTGCATGAAGAAGACATGACAGAAAAGGCTAACATTGCTGCAGCTTCACTCAGTTCCTGAAAGACCTCTTTAAAACAAGGGATAACCACCATGAGAGCGCTGTGTGTGTTGGATGGCTGTGTGTGTTGGATGGATTCTGTAACTGAATGGCGTTTAAGTTCATAGCATGATTCAGGAGCCTGGACTCCCTTCAGTCTGGGTCAATTTCTTCTTCTGAATAATTTCCACAAGCTGTTTGAAGCTACCTTGCACCAACAGTCCAAAGAAGAAGTTGCAGTACATGTAGCAGCAACCTCTTTCAGTTGCCATGAGCTTCTGCTGGACACAGAGGTGGACACACCTTACATTGCCTGATAATTACAAGGTTACATCCAATTATATCTGTGTTTAGACTTTATACAAGCCTCATTCCTCCACTCTTCTACTTCCTATTCTCACTGTTCTGATTTGATGTGCAATTTTGTACATTCCTATTAATGCAACTCCACATGAAACCTAGCGTGTGGATTTGGTGTTTTGTGACTATGTGTAGCAATCAGTGTGGTATTAGCTACTCACGTGCAAAGGGATGTGGGATGTTGTTTGTTTCTTTGTTTGTTTGTTTGTTGGTTTTACTTGGGGTTTTTTACTTAATTCAGGGTTGGAGCAATCCAAAGGGCTATGAAATTCTGAACTAAATGTGCAGGAACATCTATACAATTTTTTTTTCTCTGTTTACTTTTTTTCCTTTCTTTTGCAGAGATTTTAGCTCATTTTCATTGCTAAAGCAAGAAATTACAATAGCTCACAGGTTTTGTTACCTCTTTGTGTTGCTGCTTGCATCTCTGTTCTCTTCTTCCCCAGAGAGAGCTTTCCATGCACATTTCTTGAAACAGTCATTCTCCCCTTCTGAGACACAAGTTATGGCAAGTGGGCACTTTGTGGGTAGACTTACAAGTATCATGCTGATAAAAAGGGATCAGATGGAGTCTTGCTTTGTCCAAAAGAGATAAGTTAGAAACTTGGAATGAATGAATGCCTGATTAGTGATCTACAATTACAGGTGCTGATGGGAAGCAGGTGTCAGGAGAATCTAGAGGTTGCCATAGAAATGTAACAAAGGATACAATCCTCAGGGACTGCACCTGAGTCAAGTACCAAACATGCAGGAGTTCTGAGTGAATGAAACTCTCAAGTTTAAGTGAAAAAATAGAAACCATATCACAGATTAAGATAATTGAGCTGTCTGTCCTGTTTGTGATATCATGGTAGATCCCATCTGTATGTCAGCTGTGATTGCTGTTATGATGCTTTCCCAGCCTTGTTTGGGTGAAATATATAAACCTCAGGAGAACTTTCAGGGCATCAGTGTACATCTGCCAGCTTCTGTAGTTCCTTTTACTAGGAAATCTAGAAACACATTATCATTTTTGGACCATGGCAAGCATTTCAGATGTGTGTTTTAGAAATTCTGTGTAACAAAAACCTAATGCATCCAACGTTGGGATACCATCTTCCTGACTATTTTTGAGTGACTCACAGTTTTTAAAAAGACAAGAGGGTATTTCCTGGGTAGAGGGAGGGTGTACAAAAATGGTTCTATTTTAAGAAGAGCCTTAATTTTGCATATCCTTAATTGAATAAGCCACTGCTTGTAAGCTTCTTTCTAAACCCATTTCTGCATGCATTCTCACATATCTTAAAAAAAAAAAAGGAGAATTAAGATAATCTGAAGGTCTGGCAAGACTGATATTTTTACTGCTTGGAAACACAATGTTTCTCCCCATCAGAGGCATTTTGGAGTGAAGAAAATTGACTGTATTTCAATAAACTAGAATTGCAAACAACAAACGTAAACAGTCACAAGCCCCCAAATCCCCCACCAGAATACCCTCTAGTGTAAATGAGGGAATGGATGTTATTAATATTGACTGCCTTAATATATGAGATCATGGAATCCCCAACAGGGCCTATTGGTCTTTTGAAAGTAAAATGAGACAATTTGTTTTTGAGGAGATACAGTGCCCTCATTTAAACATTAATCTTAGAGGGGAAAAAAACAAGGTTTATGTCTTAGCCCAGTCACAGATTTCCATCAGAGAACCATATTCTTACAAAAATATATTCATTCAAGCACCTAGCAAAACTGAAACAAAACAAAATGATGATTCTATGATTCTATGAAAACAAGCATGATCAATTGGGAAGCTAGTATTTGGTAATTCTTTCTGCAATCTAACCATCTCAAGCACACTGACTTAGGACAATAGGTGCTGGTCTTCCGCAACCTAAAGCCCAAGCACAGAGTCTAAGGCAGAGATTGGGGCTCCCACTGAAGTGCAGGGAAGGAGATGAGCATCCTCCGAGGTGATTCATCTGTCCATCTCAGGCAGCAGTGTCGAGATGGGATGAGCAGCTGGCTCATGGTGTCTTTCTCTCTCTGGTGGCTGCAGCACGAACCTACCTGAATTTTAATAGCTATGTTTTGATCATACAAATTCCATCACCTGAACCTTCCCAAGATGCAATAACAGGGCTTTCAGACCTGAGAAGGATGTTGTTCACACGACCATAGCTGGCCGTGAGGTATTTATACTAAGAAAAAGCTTAAATTGTATCTAAGAAGAAGACTATTTTCCTATAGTTTTCCTATCTAGCTCAACCAATTAGAAACACCAAATATATACACAATCATTTATATACAGTACATTGCGTCAGGAGCTCTTCAAATTGCTTGTTTTAGACACTGTATATATGAAAAAGGGAGAAACATTGTAATACTACACATTTTTGCACATTTACAAGCTGTATTTGTAGTCTTGAGCACATGTAGTCAAACTGAGATCTGAGCAATATCCCTAGGAAATTGTTATTAATTTAAAAATAACAAACAAACAAAAAATGTTTCAGAAGGGAGAAGAACTCTCTCTGAATTAATTTAAAATTCAGCAATGGAATTTTGATAAGGGAAAAAGAAGAAAATATTTTGAGAGGTCAGACTTTTTTTCAACAAAGTTAAACATTTGCAATTTTATTTAAGGTGACATTATCATTTCAAATTTGATCTACTATAAAGAAAGGATAAGTAAATGAAATTTTTAAAATGAAATTTTAATTTCAGCCTACCCTGAAAGAGTTCTCCCATTTTCATTTTGTTTAGACACTGAATGAAAACCACCCAATTATTTTCACATCTCTAATTAAATTACCGAAAGTTCTAATAAAAAATATCTTTCCATCTAGAGAACAATGAAATTTTTAGGCTTCAGAAATATATATAATACCATTATAATGTTAAAGGGCAATCATATTGCATACAATGCCTGAAACTGAAGCACTTCTTTTGGCTTGTGTTTTTGATGGTTTAGAAAGCATTGTTGAGAAGACAAAATGAAAAGATCTTTTATCCATACTCTGAATTTCAAGACTGGTTAGAGACAGAATCTACAGTAAAAGGAAAAGAACATATCTTTAAAGAAAGTTTTATTCTTATTCATAACAGAATAAATGTATTCATTAAATGCTTGTAGATGAAAGCTTGGTTAGTGGAGAAGTTTATCTTCCAATGAAATGCAGTTCTGCCAAATATTTTATTTCACAGTAAATGCACAACAGTGGCAACTTTTGTTACTTTATGCACAATGTACATTAAAATGCTAGATGATTTACAGGGCTTGATTTGCACTGCTGTTGGTTTAGTGGCAGGATTCTTGATACTGGCTGAATTCCCAGCCTAAGTGAGTGGAGAATCAAAGATGCAAGGGATTTCTTTTTTTTTTTTTTTTTTTTGTTCAGGACAATAAATAACAATGAGCTTCCCTGGTTCTAGCAGCTTTACTTCATTCTGATGCATATGTTGTGGCCTCTGTGCTCATTAGCACATACATTTAAGCTCCTGCTAAGCAAAACACAACATATCTGTAGATGAAAGTGCTCAGTGATTTTCATTCCTTCTGCTGCCACAGCTCCGTGTCCTTAACAACAGCCCTGCATGCTCTACAGAGACAGCAACAAGTGGCAGTGTATGGTAGGAAGGCACAATAACTCCTTGAGGCTCCACATGTTTATATATTACCAGCTGGCAGCTACAAGCCATGAGACCACGTCTTCTGCAGACTTTGCCTTGGTCAGTCAGATTTGCCAAAAGATAGATACTAGAGCAGGAGTGTCCCTTTTATTCCCTGTGCCCCACATGGTGTCTATATGAAGAGGAATGGTTGTGGTCCTACCACAGAGGCTGCATGAGTGAGAATTCCTGTGTGCCTACCCAACTCACATGCATCACCACAAGGACCAGCTACAGCCACAATATAGCACTAGTAAAGTCTGAAAATGCTGCAGCCCAGATAGTTTATAAAATGTAACAGAGACCCTTGAATATGGAGTTTCTAAGGAAGCAAAAGAAGCCTCCTTTTTGCTCCCTGTCTCTTCCTTGACTGTCCCTCCCTTGCTCAAGGCTCAGAATCAGATCACACAGTAAGCAGGTATTGCAGAGGTAAGCACAGTATGTTACCCTTCCCTAAGGAGTCACACCTCTGTGTGCTGTGAGCTGAAGGAGGTAAAGCTGCCTTTCTGACTTCGGTTAAACTGACAGAAGCTGGCAGCCCGGATGTTTTCACCTTTGGTCCCACTTTTGTGTTTCTGCTTGTCACGTATGATAAAGCTTTCAATCAGCTTCAGTTTTTCATGTTCTTCCTTCAGGAAGAAGTCAACAAGTACGCTCTTCTCCTTTTTGATCTGTACACTGATGTCCTTGGGGATGTCAGGAATCATCCAGTCAACCAGAATACTGAGGAACATCACCAAGTTCTGCAAACACAGCAACAGATGTGAAGCAAGTATGAAAAATCCAAAATACTGACACTAGAGCAAAACCCAACCTTTGCTATAGCTATGAGGCAGGTATCAAACACATTTTGCTGACAGTGTGCAGTATTAAGCAGTTGAGTAACATCTTAGTTCAACAAACAGTTCACGTTTGTGCACAACCCCCCCTCAGAGGAGTGGCTGAATTAAACATGTGCTTCAGTTAGGTTTGAAATGGGAAAGCAACTTGGATTCATCAAATGATTCATGGCCTAAATAGCTAAAACAACCTTATTCTTTACAGGCATCCAAAGGTGCTCAGTTCTCAACATGAAATTCATTGAGACTGGGTTCAGAATCCATTACTTACAAGGGCAACATCAGTGAAAGCATCCTCCAACACAATCATACCCATGGGTTTCCAATGTGGCCTGAGCAGACAGCAGACAACTTTCACGGTCAATGTGTCCTCAAATCTTTCTGTCTGCTGACAAGCAGGATTTTTTTACACTACCACAGCATACAAGCCACAACCCTGAGCCTCAAGTATCAAGGTCATTACAGGTGATGTCCCTAACACAGACTGGGCAAAAAGTTTTGCCTGTTTGTGAAATTTATAGATAAATTATGCTTTGGGATTTCCATTATCATGATAATGCTTTGAAAAGTGATGTGTTGTGTAATGTCTCAAAATGTGTGAGAACATTTGCTTACAAGACTACTAGCATGAACTCTCCAACCCCATCTGAGACAATGGAGCTAATTAACCAGGGAATGTACTCTGGCAGAACAACAGGCAGGCTATTTGAAGCCCAGCATAACCAGTTGGTTTCAAATGTTTTGCAGTTTGTGGTGGAAAATTTCTGAAGACAGAGCAAAGAAGCAGAAGAGGGCAATATAAACCAAGCAAGACTCACAGTAACACTTAAGAATATGTGGCAGGTGAGGAGAAAAGACAGACAGATTTCAATATGAGGAGTGGGCCCAGTTTGACTGTGGAGGGATCCCAGATCACAGAAGAGAGCAGGAGGCTTCTGCCATTCAGAAGGCAAGCCATGATAGCAAATCCCTTGCCAATGAAATCTGCACAGTGGGGAGAATTTATTCCATTTACTTGTAGAAAGTAGCAAAAGACCTTGGAAGATTTATTACTTCTGTTTATTTCTTGCTTTGGGTAAAAACCAGCATTTCACAAGCCTACGTAGCATTTATGTGCTTTTTCCAAGTGATGCCTCTGAGACCATAAAAGCTGACAGAGTCCACTTAACTGAAACATTCAAGAGTCTGCGGTATTCTGGGGGTCGCTGCTAGTGCAAGGGGCTAATGCAGGCTGTGGGTCTTCCCTTCCATGAAGGCAGAGAAAACCTGTGCTGAGGAAGTGTGCCACAGTGCTCCAAAGGGAGAATCTATGCTGCAGCCCACTCACACCTCAGCAGGCTGGGTGCAAGCACATCAGGCTGGGTACCTGCAAACACAAAAGCTCTACTGGGCACGGGTTTCTTTGGCACATACATTTCAATTAATCTAATATGATATTTCTATGACTGAAATTGCAGCAACAAAACAGACTTACCTGAAACAGAATAACAAAAGCCAAGCGAGCAGATAAGACCGCCCAGTACTGTTTAGAAAACTCATACTGATTATGGGACCAAGGTGGTTCTCTGTAGTCTTTGAACCTGTTGATGAAGACATCTCAGTTATTACACATTTCCAGCAATCTCCTCCTGCACCAATTGCTTTGATTAACATGATTTTCCCATTATGAAATCCAAAGAAACAAATTCTCACGATGTTCCTACTTCAACACGTATTATAAAATACAACTCCAGAATTAGAGCTGGACTATCTCCACTGAATTTAGCAAACTTAGTCTGGTTTTCACAGTTGTAACCAGAATCAGAACACTATTCTAATGTTAGAAATTTAGATTTTCCAGGATTTACAAATGTGGCCTTTTTTTTTTTTTTGTTAATGCTAAATTGATCTCAGTATACAGGGAATAAAGTGCTGAAATCAAAGCACAGAGGTAGTCCAAGGCATTTTCAGGCCAAAGGAGACAAGCCTGCATTCATCTCACCTAAACCTTGATTAATTTCAGGAATAATTCAGCCCCCCTAAAATCTGACTCACACTCGGGTGTTTCCTGTCCTTGCATTAACAACAAGGGGGAGCCATGGGAAAGGCATTTCTTAAATTAACTGTCTAGCCTTAGCCAGGATAAAACAGAGCCTTAGTGGTTTGGTGTAAAGACTAATGCTTTTAGTATTATCATCAATCATTTGGAAGTAAACAACACACTAATAAAAGTCACAGATGCTTCTAAATTGGAAAGTTTTGCAAATAGCAGGAAAAATAGAAAGCAATAAGAAATACAGACAGGAAACACAATGAGAATAATCTGGGGAAATGGAAAATAATTAAAAATAAAACAATTGGAGGATCTTTGAGAGGCTAGAGTTTGAAAGAAAATGCAATGAAAATAGCCTGGAGCTTACAGTGGCCAGCAAGTTAGCACAAGTTTCAAATATGGCAGCAGGGCAGTATGACTTGTGGATCTATAAACAAAAGCCTCAATGGTGCTGGGGGGTATTAGCCCTTTTCTAAACAGCTCAGGTAAAGCCACACCTGGAATGCTCCATTCAGCCATTCATCTGTGGGGATTTCAAAGAAAAAAAGAAAAAGATAGCAACAAATTGAAGACAGTTAAGCAAAACAATCCAGGGGCTGAGGAGACTGACTCACCAAAAAAGATTAAAGAAGAGCACATGTATTGCTCCACTTTGGTAAGTAATAGCCAAAGTTGGACATGATAACCATGCACAAATTGCGCCCTTAGGACTGAAAGGGATAATTTAGTGCTGTTCACAGTGTTTGACTACGCGTAATGGGATGAAATTAAGAAAGGGAAAATCTGTTTTGAATACCAGAAAACCCTTCCTGACAGTAAGATTCATTAGACTGTGGAAAAGCCTCCATTGGGGGATAATGGAGAAGGTTAATACATAAAATCTGTCAGCTTCAGTTTGCAGGTGTGCTCTCCAAAATTACCTTCAGGTTCTGTCTGCATGATTTTGCATGTTAAATTATACATTTACAATCCACATACCCCCCCCTCCTCTCCCCAGCCCCCACTTCCACCCCTCCAAGAAGTTCAGTTTGTGCCTTCTGGAAACAAAGGACACAAGGTACAACCCATGGTGGGGAGAGGGAGGAGGGAGAGGAGGAAAAAAACTTTAAATTGGGGGCTGCATTAATTTCTGGAGGCACTACCTGGGCTGTGTTAGACCCTTGATTATTTGTTTTGTTCAGTGGTGCATACACAGCATCCAAGCTCTCTGCCCTGTCTTACACAGGATTCCTGTTTGGTCCTATGCTCTCTCTGCATTATGAGTTACCACTTCTAGGATCTTTCTGCACAATGTGAACTCCTGTGTGTTGCTCAAATCTGTGTAGAAGGGCTGCGGGGAGTGCCAGAGTCAGTTCTCTTGAATTAAACCTGGTTGAACGTCAAACACAAGGAAAACCACTGAGTTTGTTGTGGATTTTGCCTAGTGCTATAAATCAATCCCATTCTTGACACTGAGCCCAAGTTCTTCTGGAAGGGTCACCAACTGTGGTAGGTTTTCATTTAATGTACTCTAAGCTTCGCAGACTATGTAAGTGTTGCAGGACATCAGACCCCATGGAAATTTCACCAAGCTCAGCTGAAAATCACACTGAAACTACGTTCAACAGAACACCAGCAAATGATTTATGGTGAAGGGAGATGTTATCAGAGCTACAGACAATGTACCTGGGCTGTCTCCCACCTCCCTTTTTAATTATTCAATGGCTCATGGGACTTCAAAGTGCAATAACCCAGGCCTTTTCTAACCACTGTATTCTGCAGGTAGTTTATTTTTTTCTGAAGTCCATCTTTTCCCTCATCTCTTCAATTCTTGATTAATGAATTCTTTGACACTGTCTCACACGACATCCTGGTGGCCAAACTGGAAAAATATGGATTTGATGGATGGACCACCCACTGGATAAGGAATTGGCTGGATGGTCACACTCCGAGAGTTGTGGTCAATGGCTCAAGGTCCAAATGGAGACCAGTGATGAGTGGCGTTCCTCAGGGATCAGTACTGGGACCGGTGCTATTTAACATCTTTATTGGCAACATGGACAGCGGGACCAAGTACGCCCTCAGCAAGTTTGCCGACAATACCAAGCTGTGTGGTGCAGTCGACATGCTGGACGGAAGGGATGCCATCCAGAGGGACCTGGACAGGCTTGAGAGGTGGGCCCACGCCAACCTCATGAAGTTCAACAAAGCCAAGTGCAAGGTCCTGCACACGGGTTGAGGCAATCCCAACCACAAATACAGGCTGAGTGGAGAATGATTTGAGAGGAGCTCTGAGGAAAAGGATTTGGGGGTGTCGGTAGATGAAAAACTGAACATGAGCCAGCAGTGTGTGCTTGCGGCCCAGAAGGCCAACCTTGTGCTACATCAAGAGAAGCGTGGCCAGCAGGTCGAGGGACGTGATTCTGCCCCTCTACTCTGCTCTCATGAGACCCCACCTGGAGTACTGCATCCAGCTTGGGGCCCCCCAAAACAAGAAGGATGCCAAGCTGTTGGAGCAGAGGAGGATCACAAAGATGATCAGGGGGCTGGAACACCTCCCCTGTGAGGACAGACTGAGAGAGTTGGGGTTGTTCAGCCTGGAGAAGAGAAGGCTCTGAGGGGGCCTTATAGCGGTCTTCCAGTACCAGTGCTATTCAACATATTCATCAATGACTTGGATGAGGGAATAGAGTGCACCCTCAGCAAGTTTGCTGATGATATTAAACTGGGAGGAGCCGCTGACATGCCAGAAGGCTGTGCTTCCATCCATCAAGACCTAGACAGGCTGGAGATTTGGACGGGGAAAAATTTAATGCAATTTAACAAGAGCAAGTGTAGAGTCTTGCATCTGGGCAAGAACAACACCATGTTCCAGTATAAGTTGGGTACTGACCTGCTGGAGAGTAGTGTAGGGGNCTATTTACTGTGAGGGTGGTGAGACCCTGGAACAGGTTGCCCAGGGAAGCTGTGGATGCCCCATCCCTGGAGGTGTTCAAGGCCAGGCTGGATGAGGCTTTGAGCAACCTGGTCTAGTGGAGGGTGTCCCTGCAGATGGCAGGGGGGTTGGAAGTAGAAGATCTCTATGGTCCCTTCCAACCCAAACCATTCTATGATTCTATGAAAATATTTCTTTCAGCAGGTTTGCTTGGGAGAGCAAATAACTGTTGCCACAAAGACTATTGTGTTTCAAAAATAGCAAACAACTCCAATCCACTGAAAAAGGACAATAATATGAAGTAGTCAGTATGGTTTAAGAATAAAGCATAAAAAGTTCTGAGGGGAAAAAACAAAATAGGGCAATGAAAGTAGAGATATGTTGGGGAAGTGAGGATGCATGGAGAGGACTAGGCAAAACTTAGACAAAACTGAACTGCAGACAGAGCTAAGAGAAATATGCAAGTATATTTAATGAGTATATTGTGTGGGGAAAAAGAAAGACTGGTACTAAAAATCAAAATGTGTATGTAAGTGGAATTGTCAATCAGACTAAATCAGCTGATCTGTTTCATTTCCTTTTTCAGATGGCCTTTGACAAGAAATTGAAGAAAACATGACTGAATCACAAGGAGTAGTGCTTCAGCAATGCAGCAGTATAGAAGATTTTTTCAGGGAAAAATGTTAGAATCCACGATTGATCACTGGGAGTAGATTAGATGAATCCAGGGGCATTAAGAAAATTAATTCATTCAAAGACACTTTAGAAATTTGCTGAATATTGGAGCAGGCTTGTGTTAAGGGAAAAGTCCCTTTAATGTCTCCCTATCTGCTGCTTTCTTATCAGTATGATCAGCATGCTTTCACGTACTCCATTATCATACCAGATTCTAAGGACTAAAAAGACTAAAGAAATAAAAATGTCATGTAACTTAGCAAGGTTTGATTTTAATTTGCCTTTAGCTACACAAATGATATTTTGCTCTGAAAAAAATCATTACAACTCCACAGAATGTCATTACAGCAATGTTTATTTGGAAGCAGTGCCAAAGAGTTCACAGCATTGTAGAAAATGCTGCTCAAAATATTCAAAGAATGTATTCTGGATGTTCGGTGGGAGAGTTGTTTTTCTGGCTTGTTATGGTTATTTTTAAGATACCTTAATGTCTGGCAATGCCCGTAAGGGGTAACATTCAGGCTTATTGTAACCACATTTATCTCCAGAGGTCACAGAAATCTAAGAATAAGAGAGGTCAGCTTGTTCCCAACATATTTGCCAGAAACAGAAAAGCAGATTTTATTTCAAGCTTTCCAGTTTAAGGGACAGGGTTTGTTGCTTGTCTCTTGGGACACAAGCTAGATACCCCATATTTTATCACAGTGATAGTTCTGTCCAAAGATGAGGTTTTGATAAGATTCAAATGAGGTGGGGTGATAATGAGAAACAGTGAATGTCAATGTTGACATCCTTTCCTAATTATTCCCTGATAATAGAACAGAAATGCTCTCGTAGTTGTTTCTCATTCAGACTAGTACATGGTCAAACATTTAGTACATGCTTCATGTCTGCAATAAATTTTTTTCTTTTTCTTTTTTTTTTTTTTTAGTGGCATAGACTTGATATTATCAGATGGGGACCATTTTTTATACCTAGTGTGGATTATTCCCTTTTCCCTGTATTTTGGCTCTGTTGAATACATGCTAATCTGAGGAGCACCTTTTACCACTGTTGTTAATGCAGACATTTCCAAATACACTGTCACTCATACACCACAGAGGCCAGTGACCCTGACGAGGTAAACGGTAGCAAAGTGAAATTGGCAAAGTCACGGTGAAGCGGGAGATCCATGTGGATCAAGATGCTTGTTGAAGGAAAATACAGGCTAACTTGGGGAATAGCAGAGCTCACAGGGAACAACATTTTGAGAAAAGAAAGAGGACAGCCCCCAGTTTTAAAATGCTTTACCTTGTCCATCACAAGCAAAACAGCATGTAGAGCACAGCATGCACCAGAGAGCTTTTTTTTCCTTTTCATCTGCCCTCAGCTCTCATCTGACTGCCTCCTGAGAGGCAGCACAGATCCCAGGTTCCTGACACCGGGACATGGCTGTGATAAGTTATATTCTCTCTCTTTAACTCCTTAAAAGTTAGGAGTTTTATCTGTGCACTCATCTAGCCTCCGTTGTAGTCAAGGTAAGAAGGTAGGTACATCCCAAAGGCAATCCCAATTGCAGTGCCTGAATTTTCTCTGCATTTGTTCTGCTTCCAGTGAAGGAACCAAGATACATAATTTTTATGGGTTATAGTTGAGAGAGATAAATACCCTGCTTAAAATCAGTGGGATCCTAAGTATGATTAAAGTTTGCTTGCACGGGAGCAAGAGATAAACATGCACAAACTACACTGAATAATGCCAACTTTAAGACTTTCTTGAAAATTATTACATGATGATGGTTAATATATTCTCTAAGATGGGTATGGATTTGCAGGCCTTGTTAAAGAATTTCCATCTGCTCCTTCTCAGGCTGTTTTAGCCAAACTTCTTATTCCTTAAGAAAATCAGAACGGAAAAACACCCCTGATTTTGTGGGAGATAAGGTTGTAGCCTACATTTAGAAATGTTCAGTCATTTAGGAGTAAGGGGAAGTTTTTGGCTGCTTCAGGGACGTAGCTAGAATATGACCCCTTAAGTAATCAGTGAAAACAAAGTTAACTGTTCTGAAGGGCAATTTACAGCATCTAAGTTAGAAACATAATTACAAAGTTAATTTCTCTCTTTGCTTTCAAGTGGCTGCTTGTTTCTAAATTATTTTTAGAACGGTAAAACCAGAAAATATTTAAAATTAATTGAATTTTGTGTATTTTTCTAAAATCAAAATGATTTATTTGAAATATTTTCCCTCCCCGACTTTAACATGAAGACAAAGGTTTTGGAAGGGCAAAAATGTGCATCCTAATTAGCTTTAGTCACAAGCCTTCTATGTCATACTGAGAGCTGCTCTTTCAGATTTATAGAGGAGACTAATAGTCATAACATAACAGAACTGTATAAAAATTTGCATCTGCCTTAGCTATCTGTATTGACTTTAAATACAGTTTCTTTAAGAAACTCTGAATGTCAGACATGCAGACATGTAGGGATCATTGGAACTAATAATGAAGGAATCTGTCTGTATTTTGAATATAGATTTTTCAAGGACAATGAATTCAAGTGAATGGGAAGAAAGAAGAATTCTGAAGCTCTAACCACAGAACACTACTTGATATATAAAATACCTACAATACTAACAGTATTTTCTGCCAGTATCTGAGTATGCAGCAGACCAGTACTGCAAGAAAAGGTCAATCTGATGCTTGATGGTATGCGAATATCACCTGTGAGATTTGTCCCATCATTCTGCTCTGCTTGGTAACTGATTTCACGCCCTTCCTTTGACACTGATGCTGAGAGAATACAGTAATAGATTTCGAGAATCCCACCTCTGGTGCCTTAGCCAAAATTTCATCTCCAAGTAAAACCGCACAATGAAAGAAGAACAAAGACCTGAGATGGAGAAGGGAGGCTGGGAAAGACAGAGGGAAAACTGGTTTTAGAACCAGGACAGGTTCAGATGTTAACTGTCAGGAGTACCAGATTCAAAAACCTTGACACACATCAGAAAAAGACAATGAAGATATGTAAATATATTATGCATCAAAACAAGGAAGGTCAATTAAAGACCTGTGTGTAGTAAAAACCATATAAATGAAGTCTCTCCTTTCAAAGAAATTGGAAGAGCAAGTTTTGTGATGTTTTTTTTGCCGTTGCAGAGGCTAAGCACAGTGTGATTTCAAGGGAGTCCAAAGGGAAGTTGAGGCAGGCACAGAATATAGCACTGATCCAAGGAGCTCAGTTTTGAACACCCTTGGGCTATACTGCCTTAAAACAGCTCTTTGATTTTCTGCATAATTTTATAATAAAGAAAGGTTACATTGAGAGCCCTGGAACCATGTTGGTGATTTCTCATGCAAAATGGAACAACTCCATAGGTATCTGCACTACGGGAGCAGTGGAATAGACATTTTGGACATATTTTAAAGGAAGTCAAGCCTTGGTTCCCCAGTTTGAAAAGATGAATCTGAAATATAAGACATGTAGATGGGGAACAGTGCAAGTCTTAAAGATGGGCAGAATATATTGAAAACTCAGATCTCATCAAACAAACACTGAACTTTGTAAAGAAAAAGAAAGCCTGGTTCTAATTAGTGGATGTCCATTTTGAAACTCATTGTTTTTAATGAAAGTTATGTCTTTCAATAAAGAAAGAATTTTCCATAAGTCTGCCTTAATTATTTATTTTGCCTTTTAATACACTGGTAAAACCCTTTTAAGATCCTTCTAAGATAGTGAAACTACTCTTAAAACCACCTTTTTAAAGGCACAAATATTATCACTTGTCACTTAGAAAATTTTTGTCTGACAAAAGACCCAAAGAAATTACTTTGATTATGCAACCTGTTATTAGAAGTACTTTACCTGCAGAATAAAACATCCTGTGCAAACAGGGAGTTTTCTGGCTGTGTTCCAGCCTTGAGATGACTGACATTGAAGTATGAGAGCGTGTGATTGATGAAGCCATGCATGGTTCCATTTTGACTATATGCGTATTGATACATAAGGCGTGGAATGAAATCAGATGTGACAGCAATTACAAAAGCCTGAGAGATGAAAAAAAATCCAACCAAACAACAACATAATGAATCTATGTTTAACGTGTTTCAGGTTAAATTAATTCAGGCAATAATTTTCACATTCAAGTAAGTTCAGAGTGGTGATGAAGTAAGAGTTAAATGGCCAGACCTAGTATAGAACATATATAATAGTAACCCGCTCTGTCTCTTCAGAAAAAGGTTGTAGTTAGGGAAACTGGATATTTTTTAGAGCATAAAGTAGCAAAAGCAATTAATATACTGTACATTTCTTCAACCCTTTTCATCCCTGGAGCCATTAGGAGGTTTATCACTAGTTTTTAAAAAACTATGACAAAACATGATTGATAGCTACCTGGTATAATTTGGAGTATAATTTGGTGTAGTTACACACTTGTTTTCTGAGATAAACCAGTTGAGTGTAAGGTAGTCATCCTACATTTCCCCCTGCATCAGAGTTTACACATCTGACTTTGATGGATCTCATGCTTGTATTAAACTGGTATAACTGTGAAGTGAATCGGACACAGAAGTATCTAGATCATATTCAATTAATTTAAAACTACATTTTGCTAAAGAATTCTTCTACATCAATATTATTCAGATGGAGAAGCAGAACTGGACATTCAGAATTTTTTTTTAAATTGGATATACACATATTTACATTTCTGTCAATAAAAATTAGATAACTGATATTTTAATAAGATCTCCAGGAAATAAAAATGTTCAGAGTTTGTTTGACACAGGAGATAATCAAGGATCCTAAGTCTGCAAAGTGTATTCAGATTAAACCGAAAGGCTACAGAGGTTTGCTCACTCAGCACAGAGCAGTGCTGGAAACCTGAAATCTATGCCTGACAGCTAAATTATGGGTATGTTCAGGGCTGCACAGATTTCCTACCTTTAATCCTAGAAACTGATAAGCCATAAGAGAACAAAGCTCCACCCAAGTCAAAAACCACTGCTTCTCTGGAGGTATGATAGTTCTCCCAATTGTAATAATAGCTTACATACTGCTACACAGTGCAGTTGTGCTGGAAGCTATTGTACTAGATAAATTGCATAACACCTCTGCACAAGCTTCCCCTTCAGTACTGACAATCATTTGCCCTTCTAAAGTTCTTCAATATCTTTGGTATTTTATGGTTGGACTCAATAGTCATAAAGGTCTTTTTGAACCTAAATGATTCTATGATTCTATGATTTGTAGGTGAAAACTTCACTAGATAGTATGATTAAACTCCTAGGGCATGGGTCTTTTTATCTTAAAGCATATACAGGAAAATTTTACTTAAGGAATACATGTAGAACAATAAACATAATATTACTGTATACCAGACACACATTATGTTCAGGTAATCATTCTTGTTCTGTGAAAGAATAGATTTTCCCATTAAGATTTTATAGCTTGGGAAGTGTGTACCCATCTCAAAAAAAACCCCCAAAACAAAACAAACACACTGCTCTTACAGAAATACTCACTCTGTGGGAGAAATTATATTTAGGGATATAACCATACCTGTACCTAACAGAACAAATTGCTAATGCTGTCTAGTTAAGGACTTTCTGTTCCTAGAATCTAGGATGTTATATGTGCATCCTTTTTATTCATAACAACAGTTATACTAGAAGAGGAACAGAAAAAGGCATGGGTATGAATGAGAAGTAGATCTTTATCAATTATCTGGATCATTGCCTGCTTACATCCCCTTCATTGGTTGTTCTTATGCGAATTAGTTTTCCTGTCCTACATAACACAAGGACAGAGAGAACGAGAGGAGTGAATGGTCATCTTGTTTGTAATTAAATAATGTTTCACTCTTCCACAAGAATTAACTGGATAACTTAGATTTTACTGTATTTTATAGCAATTGAGAAAATTAGACTTCACTTTTAAATTATGTTGGAGGGACAACATAAGCTCCCAAGATCATGGTTAGAAACTGGTGTAACCAAATACTTACATTAATGATAACTGAAAGCTTTCCAATACAACTCAAAATGTTATACCAAATTCCTGTAAGTGAAAAACAGAACTTATTAATGGATTTACTATCATTTTTCTTCTTCTTTATTGAGTTTTATGTGCTATTTTATTATGTTATATTTTTTTCATTACTTACCTATATCTTTTGCTCTTACTGTGTCTGGCCTCCTCAGTTCAGTAACAAATTTTTTTGCATCAAGCCGGACTTCTATGATGTTGTTCAGAAGAGCAAAGAGAGGTGCCAGAGGGAAGGAGGCAACAAAGAGTGTGACAAAGCCAAACTGAATAACTGAAAGAGAAATATGCAATGTTTTTTGATATCTTCTAAAGGGAGCTGGCAAATGCAGCTGATAGCAAATTGTTGATGAGCTTTGTGGGTTACAAAACCCACAAAACTCCACTTCACAATTTGGTCCCAGTAATAAATATCAGAAAGCAAGGCTGTGAAGGAGAGAAAGGTTTGTCACTATGCTTTATAAATGTTTCTAATAATGCTTCTAGTCTCTAGCAAAAGTAAAGGACAGAGGGCTCAGGAGGTATTCTTATGCCTAATTAACTGATTAAGACTGTGCTGTTCTTCCCTGTCCTTTTGCCCATAAGGAAAATGATACACAAGCAAGGAAGAGGAGAAAATGTACAACATGCCACTGTTTCTCCTCAACTTCCTTTGGAAAACTCAGTGGCAATCTGTCAAGAGCAGTATCTTTGTGAATGCATGAGCCTGTGGTGTTGTACAGCATTTTCATCCCTCCTTATGTGACTGATATCCTCCAAAGTTAGAAATCTTCCTCTTTGAATCCTGTTTGAATCCTAGCAAAGGAGGCTGCTGCAGTCACTTCCCCCCCTCCCCGTGTTTGCTATTTGGGTAAAGTGGTTTGCAAGAAAGAAAGCACTAGCCCACTGATCCTGAAAAACAAGTAGTATGGCACTGAATCACAGGCCTCCCAAGTTCTCCATGCTTGCTAGAACAGATACACAACTAATAAGCCTGGCTTCTTCAACAGGGGAAAAAAATCAGCCAGCCAACCAACCAACCAACCAAAGAAAGACCTTTCACTTTGAAGTGGATGGTACATTTTGTATCATCTTGCTCCCAATACTACACTACTAGAACCACAGATTTAACCTCAGCACCAGTAGTGTTTTTCTGACAAGTCTCAGTGCTCTAGAGATGCTTGGAATAATGTAATAGAAAATCAAGTCCCTTCAAGCAACCTTCTTCAGTTTTTGGGTGGCCAGAGTAGCCTTAGTTCATCCTTCTTTCAGTGGCACTTCAAGATCTGCTTCTTCTGGGTAAATCTCATTTGGGTACAATTAGAGTCTGAAAAGGGCTGACTCTTTTTTTTCTTTCTTTTTTTTTCTCCAAGGTGGTGAGGAGTTAACAAATTGCCTAAAAGGCTGTGTCTTCCATGGAAAGCAGGAGGCATCAGTAGTGAATGATAGTCATGAGACCAGATCATTTCCTTGTAAAAATACTAAATTATTTTAAAGTAATACTTAGGGAAGTGAGAGAGGTTTATTACCCCAGAAAACTAATGAGCAGTAGAAGAAGAGGAAAGAGACTGACAAGTATGCTGCCCAAACGCAAAGGCAGTAATCCCAGTAAGATTAAACTAATAAATTTAACTGTGACTTACACTTTAGAATTAAATAAATAGTAGTATAGAAAAAAGGTTGGTGTGTATGAGGCCCAAGACCCCACCTGGAGTATTGTGTTCAACTCTGGGGCCCCCAGCATAAGAAGGACATGGAACTGTTGGAGTGGGTCCAGAGGAGGGCCACAAAGGTGGTCAGAGGGCTGGAGCACCTTCTGTTTAAGGATAAGCTGAGGGAAATGGGCTCGTTTAGCTTGGACAAGAGAAGGCTCTGGGGAGACCTCATTGCAGCCTTCCAGTACTTGAAGGGATCCTATAAACAAGAGGGGGAGCAACTGTTNTTGGAACTTGATAATCTTTAAGGTCCTTCCAACTCGAACCATTCTATCATTCTATGATTTTATGATTCTTTTTTGGCAGACCTCTGTATAAGTTCTCTCTCCACTATGGGAGAAATCTGTTGCACTTTTTGCAAAAATCAGGATCTTACATAGCACAAATGTTTACTTTAAAGTAATTTTCTTAGACATTCTTGTCTCAGCCTACAACTAACTGATAAAACAGCTTTCTCCAGCATCTTCTCNATGAAGAGTCTATCCTAACATACACTAAGATAGAGCTTTTTCAAAGCATACAAACATCTTATCCTTGAAATCGTACTTTCTTGAACATTTTATGTTCAAAGTCAGGAAAAAGAATTAACAAAGAAATAAAAACAGATGTTAGAGTAATGTCCCAAAAACTGTAAAATGCTTAGAAAAACACATAGTGCCAAAATATGCCTTATTTGGCTTTTTAAGTTAATTTAGCAGGAACAGAGCTGGGCTCTGAGCTAATAAAAAAAAGGTATTTGAAATGCTTTAAGTATAAACCACACACACATTTGCTTTGATGTTGGTTGCAGCCCATTTATTCATTGCCTGGGAAAATGCAATTTAATTTTTTTTCAAGTTCATGAAAGAATGTTCAAGGTATGCAAAAGGCTTCTGGACAATTGTGAAAATGTGTCTTCACAGAAAACGCTATGCCAGAAGTGCTTGTGTGGCCATCTTTAAATCTCTTCAATCTTCTACATTCCTTTTTATGGAAGTGTGAATGATGCAAAAAGCAGGCAAAAAAGCCCACCAAAACCCAACAAAACCAAGCACCTCATAATTTAGATGGTCTTGTGTAGTAAACTAGCAAGCAATCATTCAAAACAAGCGGTCTGTGAACAGCTTCAGTAATTTAAAGGTACTTGTTTAGTTTGGTCAGTATTTGTGGAAACAAGTATGTCCACACAGGTACATTGATTAAAAAGAGAGGAATCCCAGCTGTACAGTTCGGGTCCCAGAAGCCATCTAATCCCAGCATCCTGGAGTTCTGTGGATGCCTGTCCAGTCACAGTGGAAACATTTACACTACTTTCAGGGCACTCACAAAGACTGTTCCATAAAGGATAGCTGATGCCAAGACATGCTGGTTTTGGCTGAAGGACTTGATGGCAATGCTGGAATACCTTTTTTACATTCATGCTTATGCCATGAGGTCTCCATGCAAAGCTCTTCTAGTGTTCACCTACAACCCTATAACCCCACATAGGAGCCCTAGTTTTCCCTTTGAGGGAAAAGACTAAAGAGACCTGTGACGGGAGTTGGACCTCTGAACATCCAGTCTCTTTCATGGCTTTCCTACTTGCCTGGTAGGCCAGCCTCCAGACAACAGATGAACATCACCTAGCTTCTTGGCACAAACTAGAGAAAAAAAAATGATTGAAGGTCAAGGAGATGGGAAATAACACCTTCTCAGGCATCAAAGCAGGAGACTACATGTGCTATTAGTGACAGAAACTCTGTTTCTGATGAGACAAAAAGCTCAAACCACATACTGTTGGTGTTCAAGACAAGTCACCTTTACTGTGTGACTTAAGCAGGAAATAGGCAAAGGCTTCAGAACCAGTCCACGAGGTTCTCAATACCTCATGCCATATCTGCAACATCTCCAGGCTTAGGCTGGCTGGGCCCTCAGAAAAAAAAAAAAAAAACAACAAAAAAACCACACTATAAAAACCAAACAGCATAAAGAGAAGTCTCTCAGACCACAGCATTTCTCAGATCTCCACTTTCACAGAAGCTGTTCCTCTGTGCACAATAATATTTGCCATAGGATGGTGCATTACTGGAAGAAAAGAAAGGAAGACTCACTCCTGTGCTAAGCGACTGTCCTAGTCCTAAGAAGAAACTTTTCAATATACAGCCACGTCTGGCTGAGAAACTAAGGAAAAGGTGTAATTTACTACTCTTTTGTAATAAATGTATGCAACAAGCCTATACACAACAGGCTGAGTTGGTATTTTCAAATCCATCCTCATTATAGAGATTACAGGAAAATGCAGGTTTCTCTTCAATGACTCCTTTTTTTTTTTTTCTTTTGCAGCCTCACACGTTGCCTTTTTGATGGCTTTTCCTGCTCTAGGGGAAATTCTTCCAAACATCTAACATTAATACTTATGGTAGTTGGTAGCTACAGACATTGGATCTGATAATTTTGTTCTTAAAATTCAAAAGGGAGTTTTGCCATTGATTTTTAACAGAAGTTGGATTATTAAACCCTTTTTTATTTGTCTTTGAGAAAAAATGTTTTCAATGAATTGCCACATGAACCTTGGAGTCTTAGAGGGGTTAGACTGGAGAAGGTAAGACTGAATTCAATGAGAATCTGAAAATCAATGCCAATGACAGTTTCTTCTCAAGAAAAATTACATGTTCATATGCATCATTCAGCTGGTTTTGGAGCCAATTTCATAAAGTTTGTTTCATTAGCAATATTTATTGCTACTCTAAACATCAATGTCTTGCCAGCGCCCATCACTGCAGGCTAGTTACGCATGTTGCAAACTTGGTACCACCTTGGATGAGAAAATTGCTATACAAGCTACCTACTGGGGAATAGATGTGGTCTGGTATATTGGGCTGGGTCAAAAGTCATTGCACAGTTTTAGAAACAGGAAGCACTAATGACAAATTTGACATACGTTAACTATGACAATTTACGTTTCAGGATTTCTTGAGCAACATTTTTTGATCACTCAGGGACATTAAGAGTGTCTCTGCTTAAGAGTGTCTGCTAAGAAATACACATATATATCAGTTAATAATATCAAAACAAACAGTCATCAGACATTTCACTGGTGCAAATCATAACTATGTGCAGACATGCTATTGATTGACAAGGCCTGTTCAAAAGAGAATTTCAGCACAGTCTGCTGACTACAATCAGATTCACAATTCAGCTCACTGAAGAAATGACCCAGAAAAGCTTTCCCCAAAGGAAAACTTAGAAGTTTATTTGCCATGAAGAAGAGTTGGCCTCTTCATCTTATGCTTCTGGTATCTGTAAAATGCCACTGAGGTCAATGCAAGTCTGCCTGACTGTAGACTGCTATAACCTCTGTCATAGGCTTGGGTTCTTAATTTTTTTTCAGTTTTACACATAATTTTTACCTTAAAAACTAAATGCCTTGGTCCTCTCCAAGGCTTCAGGCTTCCTAGTATAAGAAATCAGAATAAAAAATCTCAACAGCATTGAAATAACCATTCTAAAATGCAAGCGGGATAGTTATCATAAAAAACTCCTTTACCTTTGGTATATTGAACGGCAAAACACATCCTGAGATTGCTCCAAACACTATCCCTCAGACAAGAGATGCCTCACCAGGGCTAATCTGCTTCATTAGGGTATGCGAAGACAATATATGATTTGCTGCATGGGGAGTGGGCCAGACTCCAGGTTTCTTTCAGAAAGGGCACATGTCAACCCTTTTAATAGAAACAAGTAGAAGAAACTGTACGGGTACAAAAGGCAAGGAGTACCTGTGATTAGGGTACAGCCTAGCAAATGGCAGACCCAGAGTCGAGAGTCTCAGCTTTGTCAGAGGCTTTCTGTGTAGCCTTAAGACATCACCCATTCTTAAAACTAGGAGCATCCTGGCAGGACAAATGTGGATGTAGTGAATATTAACACACAGATCCATAATCTGTCCATGCCTGCTTCTGCATGAGACTCCTCATCATCATCAGGAGGGGGGAACTCAAAGGCTACAGTAAGTCCAGTCTACAGTTTCTTATTCCGCTGCTTCATTCCTGGTTAAGCAGATAGCCACTGATAGCAGTGGCAGCCTACCTGAGTACATCAGTGTGAAAATTAGGAACTAAGTTCTGAAACAGCAGTCAGATTTCTCTTTTCTACTTAATATATCTCTTAATTCCCAGGCATTCTGCCTTTTTAAGCAATTCAGAGGGAAAAAAAAAAGCTTTCTCTGCACTTGCTGCATTATTTCCCTTGCTTCTCTCTCAAACCAAATTTAGAAAAACAGGTAAATAAGCTGTGTAACTTCCTCCCGCCTCACCATTTCAGTTTGATGCTCTTCACAACAATCCCAGCTGACAGGTTCAGTGCTGAGCTGCACAAAGTGCTTCCTGTCAGCGTGGGTGGTCTGAGTCACTCCACAGTGAATCTGACAGCTAAGTGCAGTGATATGGACCCAGGGCTACAAGTGGGCTTGGGTTTAATTTGCTGTGCATTTGTCTTAAATCCCACAGGCTGGGCATAGCTCACTGTAGCACACTACGAAGCTCAGTGAGCTATTCTCTTCACTTGAGAAGCTAATTCTCCTGTTGTAAACAAATATTTAGATTAGTAATTCATCCATTCATTTGCAGGGCATCTATCTAATTATCCCTGAATGACTGCAGGATGAGACACTCAACATCGTTTATCATCTAGGCACAAGGGACTAATCTAAAATACAGGCTTAGTATCCAGCGATTTGTAACATCAATAGATTAGACCCTGATAAGTACAAGCTATTCCAACAAAGCAGACCTTTGCATCTAAGTGGTATCCTCATCAATGAATCAGGGTGATCTCCCCCACAGATGTATTGAATCAGGGTGACAGGCATCATCACATATGCTATGGGAGTTTACCACAGACAATGTAGAGTGGAAAGAGCCTCCTCTCACACCTGGATGCTTTGCATTAGGTCCAACTACCATTAGGAGAAAGCACCAGTTTGTTTGTCCAGATGTTTGGAAAGTGGGAGATTCTAGTTCATAGCACACTCAAGACTCCATCCTCCTTCTGCATCAGTCAGCCACACTTCTGGCTTATCACAGAGCATACTCAGCAGTCTCTGGCTCATCATATCCAGGAAGAAGTCTGTCTCCTCCTTATCCTGCCAGTGGCTTTCACTGTAATTAGTCATTCATGCTGCAACTAATCACATGCTGTAGCTCCCAGAATGAATAATAT
>VZTO01010627.1:0-16347 GCA_013400615.1 Syrrhaptes paradoxus
AAGTCCTTTTCTTCAGGGCTGCTTTGTGGGGGAACACAGGAAGATGCAGAAAAATGAGTGAATAAGCCAGCAACAGTGTAAACAAAGTATGACCAGTGAAACATCTGTGACACAGACTCTGATTTCTGTTTTTCCCAATTATTCTCATTTCTCTTTTCTGCCTGCAAAAATTTACTAACCAGAATGAAAACACAAAACCTATATGGCAAATATAAATTGACACAGTGCCACTGCAGCCAATAAAGCCTGTCTACTTTTCAGTGTTTGAAAATCTTTGTTTCAGTTCTCATTGTACGCAGAAGTGAACCATGATTTAAATATAAAGGGAATTTCTTTAGTTGTAATGAGCCCTTGTTTTTATAATACATGTAGTACAGTGCATGAAAGTATTTTACCAGCCTCTCTTCCTTTCAAGAGAATGACACATTATGGGTTTGATACAGTCAATAGCTTTGTTTTTTTGTTTTGCAACATTGCCCACTTTGGGGCTTCATCACATTCACAGCAATGTTTTGAATTTTTATTCATAACTATGTGTAAGACCTTAGCTTTTCACTGCTGCTTGTTAGTGTGCATTTTGGACAACGTTAACATCATCTCAGATATTCAGGACAAGTGAGGAACTTGGTTTAAGTCCTTAGGAGAAGCTAAAAAGACTATTAACAAACCGAGTCCATAAAAAACATCTGTTCCAGTCATGCTGCTGATTTTTTATTAGTCCTTCAAATCCATAGCAAAGATCTCTAGAGCAAGAAAAATGCTCTAGTGTGGAGTGCAATTTCCAATTTCTTAGCTAACCTGATTTTGTTGATTCATACATATGCATGATTCAGTGCTGTTCCTGAATACAAACAAAAAAAACCCCTTTTGGATTGTACTTTATTTATTTTCCTTGAAATGCCCTTGAAATTTCATTTGCTCAGTGAAACCAAACAAATAATTGCATACTAAAAGGAAAATGAAGAGTAGCAAGCTAAATAATTTGTAACATCAAATATTCCTCTGCTGTGGTTAACATTCTCAGTGAGGGGAAACAGTCAGCAATAAACAGCCCAATGTATCTTAAATGCAATAACTAATATCAATGTCAAATGCGTGAAGTGAAAATACCTTAGGATATGCTTTCACAGTTCTGCTATATCGCTGCTAAATGGAATATGCTATATAACCATAATAGCAGTCATACTTGTCATATTTCTCCTGATCTCTAAGGAAAAATATCCATGTAGCCATTATGCAGCTTACATCTTTTTCTAGCCTAAGTCATATTTTTATGGGGATCTTTATGGTGGTTTTTAAAAGTTTACATTTTGAAAGCAAACTTTTCACAATTTGTATATCATATAGACTATATCAAGTCACATTCCTGGTAATTAGGGACGTGCCAGTACTCTGTTGTGCACATCACTAGCTAGCTGTGTAGTAAATAACAAAAGATTACTTCTGATTTGGGCCATGTAATGCTCATCTGTATGAAAAAGAGGCAAATAAGCAAGTTCTTTTAAGCAGAATTTTTAGCAATGACCCCATTCACCACCCTGGACAAAATTTATTACTGGTGTAACTCAATACCAGTGGAGTAATAGCAGGGATGAATTTGACCCATTTTAGCTAAAATTGCACTCATTTCCCTTAACATGCCAGGCAGAGTCTTCATATGGTGATGAGCACTTTTCACCATGGTCCAAGTGTGAAATATTGCTGAACGTAAAGTTTGTAAATTAAAATTTGGCATTTTTGAGTCAGTAGTTGTCAGTGAACATCCTGCTGAGAAAACCGTATAGTTTGTGATTCCAGCACTTGTGTGGAAACCCTCTGCCAAAGGAGGCTGTAAGTCAGATCCTTTTCTGCTGGAAATGTCTCGTTTTGAGAGACTGAGTCTTGGGGTGCTGTTGCTACAGACTGTTCAGTGCCATACTCTGGTCCTGAGGAACATCCCTAGCAGAAGACAGGGTGCCAGTTTCGTCACAGCCTGTCCTCTTGGCCACTGCTTTGGTCTCCGTGCTAAAATAGCAGCTCCTGCTCTTTTCTTTACCCTTTTGTACATGATGGTGGTGATATCTGCTCTGTTACGAGGTGAAGAATTGCCTTGGTGGACAATGTGTTTTAATGGAGTTGTCCTGATACGAAGCAAACACCTTGGTTTCATAATTTTCCTTCCATTGTTTAAAAAAGCTGTAGCAGACGTGGGTCAGAATGTGACTCCCACATGTTCCGTGATGTAAATTGTTCTCCCCATGCTTAATACGATCCTTTCTAGTTTGTTTCCTTATAGAAAGTCTCCCCTAACACTCTTGGAAGACTTTCTGTGTAGAGAAGTGAAAACAAACACTTGTAAATTGTTTTCTCTGATAGGGAGGGCCAAGAAGTTGTAGAGTAGCCGTACACACAGGTGCAGGTAGTGTGTTTGTTTTTCTCCTTAACTATGTTTAAAAATTCTAGTCTATTAATTTGTGCACTGTATGATTTGCCTGATAATGAGAAGAATTTTATTTAGAAATGCCTCCTAAAAAGTATGAGCAAGTTAAGAACAGAAGCAGATGTGAAAAATAAAAAGAATAATGACTTGTATCCATAGATGTCTGTAAAACGTAGGGAATTGACTCAGTGAAATATTCAAAATAATGCTGACATTTATGTGTCATTAGATACGAAGGTCAGTGAAATATACTTCCAGAAGAAAGTGCTGCATGTTCTGCCCTGTTGGAACTGACTAAAGTATACTCTCATGAACATTTCTGTTGCCCACTTCTGTTGTGGGGATGGTTTGGAAGGTAGCTGAGAAAGGACGTCACTAAGGACCAGGTCAGAAGTTATTTAGGCTAATTAAATGTTTGAGAGTTAACTAAGACCTTTGGATAGCTTTCTTTGTCTTCCTGAAAAATTAAGGTTGGGAAAATACATGACAAACCATTCTAGTCAAGCCTGCAATTGGGTGTTTCAACTTTTTTTTTCCCCCCAGCCCTCTAGTCCAAGTAAGCCCCCTGAGCACCATAAATTTATAAAAACGTGTATAAAGATGACTCTAGTGAATAATGTTATAATATACTGGTAACCTCACTTTTTCAGCTAAAGCTACCTATTTATCCCTTCACTGAGGAGTATGCTCTATTTTTTACTCAGCACAGTCATTCTTGTAAACCTGCTTGACGTAGTTCAACACAACGTTTGTTACCTCTGGCTAAAATGTACCCAATAGACCCAACTGTTTCTCCTGCCTGAGATCTGTGAACTGCTTCCTGGTGGTGGTGTCAGCCTATGGAGTCCTTCCACAGAGCATGGAAACATCTGGAGAAATCACATTTTCATAATGTAGCAGCAATAAGTCATAATTTGTTCCACTTATATCAGATCCACTCTGCAAATCTGATAGGAAGATTTCTCCCTGGGGACCTCATCTTGCTTCCTTTACTTGTTCACTGAAGACCATGAAAACCACACAACTGGGGTGAGCACTGTTTGACCCTTGGTAATTAAGATCACTTACCTTAATATGTTTTCTAAGTTGAACAGAAGAACCAAGCACAATGACTTAGGACATTTACAGGGTTTGCTTCATGCATGAAATACTGGAAGACAATATGAAACAACCTTTTGAATTATGATTCTGCTCTTGAGCCCATCCCATTTCTTTATTAACAAATGACTGTTTTTCTTTTCTCTAAGGTGTTCTTTGTGAAGCAGACGTAGCAGACAGGTAGAGATGAACTGGTAAACTAATATCAGCTTTAGAAAACTTCTATAAAGAGACCATGATGCACCACCAACATCATTATGCTTGGATCCTACCTAAATGAAGTAAGTTGTATCCAAAACAGTAACCAATTTTTAATTCCTAAAAATAAATACAAAGTTCAAGAAAAACTAATGTATACGTCAATCTGAACTTTAAATTCTTGTGAAAAAATCTTGGCCTCAGAGCTTCAGAAAATAAATATTTTTGCCACGTGGCAATGGTTGTGAAGAAAATATGTCCCGCTGCTCTGATCTTACATCCTGTCACATTAATGTTTCAAAGCACTCAATATAAATATTAAAACTAATAGCTTCGCTCTTCAGCTATTACTCCATCATTCCCTGAAATCATCATAAAACATTCAAAGCCTTTTAGAACATTTACACACTTGAATCTGATGGTGGGGAAAGGAGACTAACAGAGCACAGCTCGCAAGCTTAAATAATAGTGGAAAGCTGTTTATGGAGTATGCTTTATTTATTCATCATTTCAAGTAAAGTTTCAGTTTTGATGGAGAGGAAAAAAATCAAAGTATAGCTGTCAAGGGAGAAGGCTGAAGTATTGCTTTTCTATACTGTGGACTTGTGTAAAAAATATGGAAAAAAAAAGTTGTGCTTTTTTTTTTAAAAAAAAGCAAAGTCCATGAGAATTTCAGTCCAAGGTCAATCAATCTTAGGACTGTGGGTACGTAAACAGCTAATGGATTGTAAAGACACATACCAGTGTTATGAATTTTTAATGAGCAACTCTTCAGCACAGACCCCTATAAATCAATGATGACTTATTGGCTGGATCAATTATGCAAACTTTAAAACATTTAATGACAGGTAATGAACAAGTCTCTGGAGTCCACCAGTCAACAGTGTTTTGCAGTTGTACTTACAACTACTTAAGTGAAAAGTCTGCAGGAAGCCTTTCCTCAGAAATGATTTAAACTAAACTCTAGGCTTGTGATGAAGTGAAAGAGCATGGTTGTGTTTCTCTCTGTATATGACTTTAAACAGGTTGGCAAGTGGGCACAGTTGTTAATATATTCATAGGCATATATATTGTTTTTTTTAACCAATGATATGTTGTGACCTTGGGAAACCTGCTTTCCCCAACTTTATACTCAGGTTTCCTGCAAGGTGCTATATATATAAATCATGCAAATTTCAAAGGAAAAAAGGTTGTGATTGTGTTAGTAGACTAAATAGTTCTTTCTTACAATGCTTTATTTTGAAAGTTAAGATAGATGTCAAAAAAACCCACCCAAATTATTAGATGAGGAGAATGATAGACTGTATGAGAGTTAACCAGCACAGGACTGAAAGATGAGTGTAGGCTGAATAATACAAGAGGAGTCTTATGAAATAACTGGTGGAATTATGATGGTTTAATTGCTTATTAAAATTATTATCCAATGAAAGAGGAAGGATTTTTTTGTGGATTTTTGAATTTAAAAGTTATTTTAAATTATAAGCATTAACCTTTCTAATGGGCAATTTAAGATAATTCTGCAGATTACAGTAAAGTTGTAAATTAAACATACTATTCAAGAATAAGAACAGGTGTATAAGCCCCTGATCCAAATGCCACAATTCTCTGTTAACTCAGTTAAGGCTTTACTCAGATTGTCTGAGGCCTCCTGGCTGAATCAGTGAATTGAATAAGTACTCTTTATTGCCATTTGCTTTACTTTCCTAAAGACAACAAATATAAATGAAAGCTTGGAAGTAAGTCTAACCTTTGGTCTGAAGAATCAAAGTTTAAGTGTTCTGTAAAAGTGGTAGAATTATTTTATTTGGGAAAAAAAAATATTATCCTCAGCTGTATTCTTTACAAGGAAACTGTGGTCAGAGAGCCTTCCAGTATCCTATGACAATATACCTGAGTCTAGCTCTTTAAACTCACCAATGAGGTTATACCTCTTTCATGCTTGCTGCCAGAAGCGATTCATGACAGCTCCCGCCCTGCAACAAGTCCAGCGCTCCCCGCTCGGGCTGAATAGCACCTGGCTCTGAAAGTTGCTCTGGCGATTGCAGGGGAGGTTTGATGTGAATAGGTGGGTACTAGGCCCAGCAAGAGGAGCATGTTCGGATTTTTTTCATGTCATGTTCGAAGTTTAGGATGTGAGAAATACAAGGAAAGTGCAGCTATAAGAGATTGTAAATAAACTGAAGAGTCATGCAGGGATCTGTAGTAGCTGAAAACATCTGCTATTTTTCATTTGTTGATCTGAACACAAATGAGCATTCTTTGCTCAGTATTTATTACTGTTTCACTTGTGCGGGTAGATGAAGTACAGATCTGCCGCTACAAGAACAAAAAAGTTGTCTCATTTCACCAAGCTCCCAGAGTGCCTCTGTGTCCTCTTACGAAAACATTGTTTGGAACAGTAGGATCAGTATATGATGACAAATAAAGTTTCCTTCTTTCTCCAACCCAAGAGAAAATGTACAACAATAAAAGCTTTGCTAAAATGTTCTTTCTATGCTGATATAGATGAAACTAGCTTTTTAAGCACAGGATCTAATTAGGTGGCAGGAAATATTGATAAAACTCCAGAGACTTCTGATGAAATGAAGAGTGGCCCAAATGTTGGTTGTCACTTCCTTTTTCAAGTGAGGAGTGGAGAGATTGCTCCTGGTGGTTAAGGAGCTTGGTAGAACTACAGGGAAATATGTTTGCTGTGGTCAACCTTTTATTCTGTCATCTGTCATGCTGGCAAAACAGGGCATTTAAACAATAGCAGGATGTCTTGATATTCATGCTCTTATTTCTTTAGACTTTTTAGCTTCTTATTGAGACTGACATTACACCACTGTCATTATTCTAAGTGTCACAAGTTATATCAATATCTCCAGCAGCTTCAACATATCCTGTGTGGAAGTTCTCAATTTTTATCTGTCAAAACTATCAGTCATTCTCCATTTTCCATACTTAGGGTCTCTTATTGGCTGTAAGCATCATTTGTACCTGCACTGCAAGTATGATGCCAGCAGACACTGGGAGGAAACTATTTAAATGTTACTACTAATGAAACTGAGGGCAGATCATATTTATTTCAAGGATGAGCTTACTACAGAGGAGTGATTACACCTTTTAAATGTAGATATCTTGACTGGATGGCTTTTTTAGGAGCACACTTGATGGGGTGAAGTAGGAATTAGGTTGACAAGTTAGATGCTTGCTGCTGAAAGGAGTAAATACCCATCCCTACCTCCTTACTACTGTGTCCAAGAGAAGGAAGTTACCCTTCTGATGCTATTTTATTAATTGTTTTCTACATGTGAAGAAGCAGTGGACACAGCTGGACTGGTGGGTTTCAGCAAATGAGCTAAGAGTCAACATTGATTTTTTTTTTTTCTTGTCAAATTAGAGACACTAGTTTAGAGGAAGATCTGCCACAGGTAATGGAAGAAGAAAAATGCTGACTTCATGTGTTGATCCTTCTGGTCGCTTTCGTTGAACTTTGCCTAATACAGCTCCTGACTTTTTATCAGGTCTTTTTTGTATTGTTTTCTTCCTGATTGACATACTCAGGTTATTCTAAAACCTTGGATCAAGTAAGGTAGCTAAGATGTAGTAAGGGGATTCTTTCATGTTGGAAATTCATTGTCAGATTTGCTACATAAAACATCCCCTCATTTCACAGAAGAAATAACACCATCTCTTTCAACATCTTGTTTTAGGCTTCTCAGTGTATTTCCTAAAAGACTGATGGACAAGATAATTTGACTGACACCAACCCAGTTTTTCCTGACATCCCACGCACATGTGAAATCTGACAGCTGCCTTCCAAACATCTCTATGCCTCTGAAGTTCCTGTAAATGCTTCCTCTGGGCCTATCTGTTCTGTGTGTTGCACCAGTGGTGGCCACAACCCGCAGAGCTGGCATCCCCTGTCTGAAAGTGTGAGTTTTATCTTGCGTAATATAGCCATCACTGAGTCATGGGAAGTGAACTGCAGAGAAAAATCTGTGGGGGACACCTCTGTGTCATAGGCCTCTCTGCTAATCGCAGAGATGTTTTCCATTGGACTATGTGGTAAAATAACCAAAATGCCTTAAGTGTGTGTTTCTGTAGCACTTTTGAGATTCTCTGTCTCCACTGCGGGCCACTAAGCCAAATACTGATGATGTGAGACACAAATGAATTCACAGAAATGTTAGTGTCGTTACAAGGACAAAACTAGCTCCTGTGACAAAAAAACGAATTGCAGTGACCTGTCAATTCCTTAGGCAGTACCAAGTTAGTGTGTGTATATTTCAGCTATTCACTCATTTTGTTTGGTCTTGCCAAAGTAGCCTATTTAATCATGTAAAGTTTTCTAGAACTCTGGGTAAATAGGGACAGATAAGGTTGCATAAGTTGGGCTTACAGTCAAAACATAAACCAAATTCCAATCCAATCACTGGTTGGAGAAACTGGGGTTTGGTTTTTAAGTTAAAAAAAGTTAATGATGTGTACATGTATTTTTTACAATATCCACACCTTGTGATTTCAGATGAGATGAGAAAGTAGGGAAAAAACAAGTGTGCATGGGAGCCCTCTCTGACAATACTTTTTGCCCAGCTCAATCAAAGAATTGGAAATCTATGAGAGAAAAATGGAAAGCAAATGTTCTTGAGTGAATTGCAGCTTGATTTTCAAGGCAGCGAGCTATGGATAAGACTATTTTGCTTGCAGTCAGATGTTTATCTGAACTGAAGTGGAATGCTATGCCAATATAAAGATGTTTATTTGCATATGCCTTTTTTTTTATAGTTTTTCTGGGAGTTTATTTCTGAAGCTATTGACTTCCTGGTAAATCAGATTCTTTCCTTGCACTGAGCCAGGAAGCAATCAAGTCTCCAGTGCTCAATTTGGCAATGTGTTTGTTTTGCCTTTTTGAAAGAACATTTTTGTACTTTTTTATCTACTTCAAAAGTAAGTACATTAAAGGAAGGGTCAGGAGATGATGACTGTGCTTCACAAAAGAAACAGTCACATAGAGTTGCAAGAATTTATTGAGGTCAATGCTGATAAGAAATTGATAGACTAGGTTGAATAATCTGCTGATTTTTCAGTACATTTTTTCCAGTGCTCAAGTGAAATTACTGTCACCCTTTTCTGAATATGTGCTCTCTGTTTTCCTGTGCATGTTCTATATCTTTCTTTTCATCAGGACACTGTTAATCTTACTATTTGCCTAATCTAGCAGGTTTCAAATGTATGTAACTAGGCAATTCATCTTATTAATCTTTTTTTTTTTGCCGTTGACGCAACCTTTTGCTGACATGCACATGTATCTCCTGATCTAACTGTATATTGCCACGTTAAAAAATCGAGGAAACCAATCTGAGAGGAAAAAATGGCAATAGCAGAAGTTCTTTTCCCTAACTTTTCCCCCAAGATTGCTTGTCTTTTTGGAGATGGATGTTACAATTAAATGAATTTAACATAGAAAGATCCTTGTACCCAAGGCTTACATTCAAAACCTCAGGTTTTTTGGTATCACCTTTCTAACAGGTGCACCTTCTTTCATCTGCAACAGTCTTAGCGTTGTAGACAACTTCTCTCCCTTCACAGTGACAAGGGTTGCAAGTCTCATTATTAGATATTATGAAGTTTCAGCATTTCTTCTCCAGCCCATATCAGTCTTTCTGTCATTTCTTCTCTGTGTTGGAATTGGCTCTGGTGTGTCTGAGCTTGCTTACGTGCATCCTTACATTGGTTTTCTCTCAACTCCCCAGTGCAGCTTTACCTTTTGGGGGAACTACTTCAGAACTACCAGTTCTCCAGCCCGCACAGGGACATATATTGAAGAAGAGCGTGTCTGTGAACTCCCTAGAGCATTACAAGAGTTCATAGACTTTCAGTCCCGTAGTCAGGCAGTGATCTGCAGTGTTCCTTTGCCATAAGCTGCATATGCACAGATGTGTTGGCCGTTGAAAGACGTGACCCTCACTTTCAACGCCTACTTCCTAAGCACTATCAGTTATTAAGAAGACTACATGTCTTCTTGATTTAATAATGGACAAAGTACCCATCCCTGCACATTACTAGGATTTCTCTGTCTGATTCATTTGGTACTGGGCTTGTTCATTGTTGCCTTGCTGAGTTTCAGGCCTAACATCTTCCTGGATGTCTGTATACAAGAACCTGCAGTTTTGAACTTGAGTCCTGGAGTCAACCACTCTGGTAAGGTTCCATCATTGGGATGTCTTGGAGCACAAGGTGTTTGAGACCTTACTGCTGTTCCTGTTATCCTTCAAGCCACCAGCATTTTAGCCAATATAAAACTTAGTGAGTTTGTTCTCTTGTGCAGCTGAGCAGACCATCCAGGGTACCCCCATTGCCCAGCGTGCCTTGTGTATCACTGCATCCCCACAAACATCTACAGCTCTTCAGGAGGTCACTATGTGGTATAAGGCAAATGAGGTGGAAAAGGTGTTATGCTGGCTGTCACTCAGAGCAGTGACGCTATAACCATTAGCTCCTCTGATGTGGAGAATGGTAAATATGTTGCTGCTAGTGCTGGGTGATTTTGGTATTCCTATTAACGGTGACTCCTGTGCTTTGGCTGAAATTTCATAGTTGCATAAGCATGAGTGTACTACATGGCTCCTGACTCGCATAAGGAGAGCCTGGTTCTAGTTTGGGAGAGGGTTAAAAGGGAATGATAATGTAATGGAAAAGGCGAGACTGGAAAAATGATGTGTAAAACCACTTTTGTTGTAAGGTCAAAGATAGTCTTCTGCAGAGGAAACGTCAATACTTTTATTACTCAAAGTGGGATTTTGGCTGTCTTT
Source organism: Syrrhaptes paradoxus (assembly GCA_013400615.1). Lineage (NCBI taxonomy): Eukaryota > Metazoa > Chordata > Aves > Pterocliformes > Pteroclidae > Syrrhaptes > Syrrhaptes paradoxus. The sequence goes on from VZTO01010627.1 coordinate 10,513, forward strand.
TTTGGTTTCTGTAATTTATTGTGTCTCATTAAACAACTTAAATCAGGAAAACTAATCCTTGGATAACTTAGTGTCTGAGTAATCATAAACACTGATTTACCTCTGTGAGATTAATAGGTAGTGTAACCCTCATCTCATGCTCTAGGGCTGAAACTTCAGTCTCAAAAGTGTCTACAGATTTTTTTGGTGCCCAGCAGGGCCTTGATTCATTGTACCTGAGACACTGTCTGATCTTGAGACAGAGCTGTAATGACCAGTCTAGTCACAAAGTGTGACAATGTGGTCTGACCCTTTCTCAGCAAAATAGCCATTACTGTCAGTCTGTGCAAAGATCAGCTGTAGTATGAATGCACAGTGGATGCAGTTTCTCACAAGACCTGTTTTATCTGTGCATAGTACAAGTGCATTAATATAGTCCATCCATGGAGAAAGAAGGCCATCAAAATGAGTTGTGGGTTGGATGCATTGTTCTAATGAATTATCTTGCTGAGCTACCCCTCTGTTAGCACAGATTTTGGAAAAAAAAATAATATCCACTTTTGACAAAAAAAAGTTTCAGTAACAAAGACAGCTCAACTCAACACAACATGGTAAACCAATGTCCTTTGCTGTTTAAAGTATGCATCTTTTTTCAAACCAGAATTCTAGCTTTTCATGGATGCTAGATTTTGTTAGAACTCCCTCCATCGGAGAGCTATATTTCAAATATATATATTTTTTTATAGATTATTAGCACCTGATGCATTTTTAGTAACTGTGCATAAACACAGTATGATTCAGAAGTGTGTCAATGAAAACTATATTTTCCTTCTTTAAGGAAGGAGGAAAATGTCCAGCTTCTTGATATCCTTCTTGAAAAGTATTCACCAGAACTTGGCAGTGCATATGACTCAGTAAAAAGACTCCACAGTGAAACTCAGGATTAAGTTTTGGTGTTTTGAAAATGTGCCCAAAGTAGTAACTGAAATTTGCCATCTTGTAAGCACGAATGCCGTATTTTCACTGGAACAGGTTATATGCTGGAGCTGTGCAGTCTGAGCGTTGCAAGGTAGTCTTATTGCTGCTCCTCCTGCAAGGCAGAAGTGTGAAAAACATTATTCATTTAGGCTTTTTGGGATATGGCTTTTAGTTCCAAAGTATTGAATCAGAAGGATACTTGTTAATGAAGAAATGTCGATACATATGTTCAATTAACAGCCTGGTAAAGCAAAGCATGAAACCTTTCTCCTTGTTTATTCTTAATGCATAAAACCATCAAGATGCAATGTGCCTGAGGAAGAAGGCAGAGTCTGCTCTGAGGGGCTTGTAGTGCCGGGACCTGTTCCTGCAGTAGTCCATGTTCATCAAATGGGGAAACACTCCCTGGGTCAGAGATATTGCCTGCATTAGTCATCAGTACATGCAGTGAGTGTTTGTACAGTCAGTCCATCAATAGAGGATCTTGACTGGAGATTTGGGTGAGAGCTACTTTCTTTACATTGGCTCTGTGAGATGAGTGTTAACTTCCTCTGAATTCAAATTTAACATTAATTATAATCTGATCTCTAATAATATGTTGACCTCATTTTGAGTTATGTTTTATTTTTCACTTCTGTTCATCAGCTCAGTGATGACAGCACAGCTTTATTTCTCATTCCATTGACTTGCTGACTTGTTCCTGCCAAGTTATCAGTTTCCAGGGGGTGCTTCCTTAGCATCCAAGGTCATACAGGTTTGGGTACTTTCCGACTAGTATGGGTGAAGATTTTGGTTGGAATTAGTTTAGGAAAAAAAACAGAGCAGAGAAAAATGCAGATTTGAGATAGGCTAAGTACGTGACATTCTTTCGCAGGACTTGGAAATTGTAGAATACAGCGCAAAGGGTTACTGGTAATTTCTGCAGGAAAGAGCTGCACAGCAAAACATCTTTCTGTGCAGAGAACCACCAGCTATCTCTGAATGACTTTTGCTGTGGGTCCAGTGTCTCTGAATGGCTCTTGCTCTGCCTGGCCTAATAAGGCTGCCCCCTGATCAGCTGAGAGATTTACCCAGCGCAGTCCTAGTCCTGGGTCAGCGCTCTTTCAGTATCCCTGTACAGCCTGTACTGTGCTGTGTGGACATACTCCTGGTGATCCAGCTGTCAGTGCTGATGCTGATTTAGGGACAAGAGATCAACTCTTGCATATGAAGCCCAGAGGCTTGCTTCTACCTTTGTGGCTATGACTGACTCTCATGAACCTGACTGAGTTACTCATGCTCAGCCCAGAGAAACTGGACTGATTCTCTCTAGGTTAAAATGTACTTTATTCTTTTTAAATTGGTATTGTCTGCCATATTTCCAGCTTTGGTGACTCTTGCAGCAGGTAATTTATGCAGTTTAGAGCAATTTATTTTTTATCTTTCATGAATAAAAATTTTCTAAAAAACCCTTCATTTGAGGTTGAATGAAAAATTCTCTCTGACTTAAACCAAGATATTTCTCCTTTGTTTTTATAGGTTTTGAAACATTTTTTCCTGTTTAATATGATTGAACTACATCCTATAATAGTATGGTTTATTTCTAGGACTGGTGCTTTTTGTAGGTTTTTTCCCCCAGTAAAAATAATTAATTAAAATAGGATTGTTTTTCTGCATTGCTATAATCTTGTAATACTATGGGCAAGTTACTTTCATCACTTAGTTCCTCCTTATGCCAATCGAGGGTAATATTCCACAGCCAAAGAATGGTGAGCCTTCATTCATTAATAGCTGTAGCATGTTTCAGAAATATGTTGTATTTCTAGGAATATTCTCAGTTGCATAGATCTGCAGGGGAATATTCAGAGTTAAAACTAAAAGACACTAAAGAAAAGGATAATTTTGTGTTGACAGTAAAGGCTAAGTGCATGGCACTCTCTACCAATGCTTTAATTTCACAATTCCTTGTCTGGAGACCTTTCTAGTTCTAATTTCTGAAGAATGACTAGTATTTCAGGTGACTGACTTCTATTTGACTTTAACAGGAGAACTGCATTTTAAAACATCATGCAATATTTTGAAAAGTTCCTCATAATGTCCTGACTAGCATTATTTTAAATCTGTCCTTGGCAATGGCAAATGATGTTATTAATATTCAGTTGTTGCAAGATGGATTCAAACAAGGAGGGGGGGAGTGGGGGATGTTCTTTGGCATGGTTCTTGGTTGTTAAGAAAGTAATAAACCTTCCTTGTCTCTGATTTTATAATGGACAATAACCATTAACTGATCAACAGAAGAAATGTCAGGTATGAAATCAATGGTGATAGAAAAATATTTCAGCTGTTTACATTTACGAAGGATCACTGATAAAACCTTTGATCCCATTAAGGATATAAACTCTTCACATATAGTCTATGACAAGTCTGATGAGCTAGCTGAGCTCCACCAGCCTCACTGTGCTTAGTGAATGTTCAGCTAAAAAGGGATCAAATTGACTCACGAATTTCAAGATTCCTAGGAAATTACCATTGTGAGGTGACCCAGTTTTTTGATTAGTGTCATGAAAAGACAGGTCTCACAGAGAAATAAACGTAATAATGTCAACCATGTGCTTAAGTTCTTCTCTCCGTTATACACATCCGCTTTCAAATTGTTTTGTCATTTTAGCATAAACTGTATCACTTGCTTTCATCTAAGAAACACAGGCTTAGCATAGTTCTGTGCAGAAATCAAAGATAAGCATGGAAAAAAGCCCCCTCTTTGCCTATTGAATCATTGATCAGACAAGCAGAGCAGGTATTTGCATGGATCCTTAGTAGTTAGGTCTCAGTAGCTGCTTTAGATAATTGTTGGAAGTGAAAGAAGAAAAGAGCAGAAAACTTAGATATTTCATCCATCTGTTTTTTTCCAGTAGTTGTAGACCTTCTTATAGGTTGTCCTCTCACACCTATCCTTCAAGCACAGGGGTGTCACCAACTGATATTGTTATTGATACTGTTAGCCCTTTGGAACCATCTAGTTTAAACCAGGAACAAGAAACCATGAAATGGCCTGCCCTTCCTTGTTAACAAATGGGCATGGTGAGGGGGGGACCTGGCTGGCCGGGCCAGGAGGAGATTGGGAAGAGAGCAAGATGTAAANCAAATGCCATAAACTCCAAAGATTGATGAAGTCTTCACAGTGTCAAAGCTATGGTCAGTCACTGGCTGTTGGTTGGAACCACAGTGTTCCCACCTTCCTATGTCACTGAGGACTCATCAGCCCCACTCAATTGTTAGAATACAACTATCCCTACCTCCATTTCTAACCCCATGTCTGTGGCATTTTTTTATCATCTCTTCCAGTATTTTCAGTTCTTTCAGCTCTCCTTTCTCTGCTCCTGTTTCCCCATACAGGTGCAGAGAATTTCTGTGCTGCAAAGCAGCCCACAGGACAACCAAAGGATGTGAGGAAAACTGCATCTACGAGGAAAACATCAGTTCTTTTCCCTCTCCACTGAATGAACATCCTGTGTACTACCCTCGTGACAGCTAAGAGAAGAGACAGTAAGTATGGCCAGGCAAAGCAAAGGAGATTTGCCTTAGTAAGAGCTAGGTGAGAAAGTCATCCTTGGCTACGATGATCACAAATAGCTTTACTGCAAAAACAGAAGAAACACAATTTTATATTTTTCTCTTAAGAAGACTTAAAAGTCAGATGAGTTGAAAAAAGGGGAAGAAAGTACCTGTAGGTTCACTAAGTGAAAACGAAAGGAGGGAATATAATAGTGTACAATCACAGCTCTTCCTCAGTGTGCCAGCAGCATCTGTTAAAAATGCAGGACACTTAAAACTGGCAAGGAGGTCTGAAACCTTGGTTTAGCTGCAAAACTGGACTGTATGAGAGAGATGGTGGTTTCAGTCTGTTGGGATAGTTTCCCATTAAGTACTGAAGTACCAGTGCCTGTGGACTCTGGTTTCATCCCCTTCTCCCTTTCCTCTGCTTTTTCTCTAGTGCTTGCCAGTTATGTTAAAAACTAATGCTCGATCCCTTGAGGTACCTGTTGGCTTTGACCGGTGTTATAAGCCACCCTGGTGATGGGCTGTAGTAGAAAAAGCAGTTGCCACTGAAGGTGAACACAAGGTGAGATAAAAACTGAACAAAAATATGTCATTGTTCTTTTTAAACTGCAAATTCAAGTCCAAGGTGTGAACAGCATAACCTTCAAATAATAAATGTGCAGACAAATCTTTCGGATGCACTGTGGGTGCTATTTTGGAAGACATAACCTCAAGCCACATGACTTAGATGTAGTGTTTGCATAGATGTAGGCTGCCCTAGCTACATGTCTTTTCAAAACCAAACCAGAGCATTTCATGAAGAACACTGTTATTTTCTCACTGCATAAGTTTCCTACTCACAGGAGAGTATATAAGGAAGAACTTTTGAGTTCTTCCTATGACACATGCTTTTGGTGGAGAATTTCTCATTTTTACTAATAGATATTAAGCAGCTCATTTCTGTATGGCATAATTTGGGTGGCCAACATCGAGGCGGGAGGGAAGGCACTCCAAAGGAAATAACACCCTCTTCATAATAACCATTAGCCAAACAGGCTCAGCTACCACTGATACAAAGAATCTCAGCCGGTTAAACTGCCTATATTTCTCTCTTAAGTTAACAGTAGAATAGCCAAGTCAAAATCATTCCCCAGATGTTACAAGTGCTCTGAAATCTGTTTGAAACTAACTAAATACTTTACACTTCTTATAAATTCATATCTTGATCCCAGAAGAGGATCCAGTGCACTCACCATGGACTAATAAACATTTAGGAAAGTTAAATTACTTAGAGATATTTAAATATCATACAAATATATGTGAAGTGTAGACACTCCCCAGCATAAAAGCCAACCTGCA
>VZTO01010629.1:0-15871 GCA_013400615.1 Syrrhaptes paradoxus
CAAAACCAAAATCCAACATACACTGCAAACCACATTTTACTGTTTGCATAGGCTCCATTTTGAGGTTGTCAATACACTGAAAGAACCTACAAGAAAATTAATGTGATATGGCAAACCAATGAGAAAGGTGTATTTTTCTTCTATGTCTTGTTCTACTTCATTAGCCAGCAGGAGTAAAGGCTTGGAGAGCGCAACTAAGCAATTTGTCTGTTGTCTCAGAAACATACCAAACATATTTGATATGCTGGAGGAAGAAAAAAACACCACCTCTCTCCTTGACTTCGTTATTATTAATCCACATCTGAGAAATCATGCAGTTTTCATGCGCCTGTACCCAAATAACCAACGAAAGTGCAAAAACTAGATGTCAATGTCCATTAGTGATACACCCAGGTCTTTCCACTATTAAAAAAAATAAAAATTAAAAAAATCTAGAATCAGGGCCATGGATCAAGGAAAAGATAGCCAGTCTTTTCTATAGCACATTAGCATTTCACAACTAAGGCTAAGAAAGACACTACCACTTCATAGAAGAACAGATAATTAATTTTGCCATCACCAGAAATGCTCTTTCTAGAAAGAGATCTATTTTTACTTCTTCAATACCATTAAAATATGTCTACAGCCAATCCTTATTCAGAGCTAAAGGCAGTTTTTAAATTACCAGTTATTTTATTAATTCTTTGCTAACAAGATTTGTGATTTATATAGCAAGCACAGTTTAATGTAACTATAATTTGCCCTCCTGCTGCTAATTGATGACAAAGCACTACATACTTCTTTTTAAACTTTAAAGAAAATTAAACATAATTTTCCAGTGCATTATTGGCCTTTATTATACAAAAATTCCTTGAAATAATAATGTTATGAAGATCTACAATCCAGTTCTAGATTACCTTTAACTTCCATACCCTGAATACCTGTGTTACATACCATCGACCAGTTAATATAATCTCTTCATTTGCGGTGTGAATATTAGTGGAGGAAAATGGAAGGGTAATAAATGCAGAACCAGAATAATGTGGCTTTGAACACATTTTCCAACTCTGAGACTTTGTTATTTGTCATTTGGGAAAAAATGACACTGCTACACAGGCATCTATAACAAATACGAAACAAGACTTATTTTTTAAAAATACATTTCCTTTTAGTTAGTTTACAGAGATTTCTATTTCCCTTAAAGCACTGTTTTTTTATTTCAGCTAGAAGAAATTCCGGTAAAGGTAGCCAATGTTTGTTCCCTGACATTTCTGCTGAGAAGAAACACAAGGATTTGCTCATCTTGCTCTCTGAATCCACAGTACATGTGTGAGAAATAATCAATAGATCTCAGTTAATACTGCACAGTATTTCTGCAAATAATCACTGCAGTTGTAATACTTGGGCCCATAGTCAGGGGGTCATCCTTGACTCTTCCCTCTCAAGAAACCTCTTCAGTGTCTCAAAGCTACTTCCCATATAACATTTCCAAAGTATATTCTTGTGTTTTCTGCATATCAGTACAAACTAATTTGGGTCTCTATTATTTCAGTTTTGACAATTCTTCCTTCCCACAGCTGCTAAAAATTTATTCATTTCGAATGTCCCCAGAAAGCTGCTGCCAATTTTATCTTCTAGTTTCCCCAAAGCTTTTATTGCTTTCATTATTTCCATTGGATCCCCTTCCAATCAAGTGAAAAAGAAGCTATTGTTACACCCTGCAGAACTCAACTTCATCTACTCCTTGCAGTTTCCACCCCAGCTTTTCTTCCAGAAACCCTGCTGGCAGCTGGCTGTTGCCAGTTTTTGTTCATCTGACCATTGCTTCATTCTGTTCAGGACTCCACGCCGCTTTGAGGCCTACAAAGCCTTGTCTGGCAGAAACGAAGTAAAACATCTTGCTTCTCTTTCCAGCACTCCCAGTCTGCCATTCCTTGCTCTGCCTTTACACAGAGATCAAATGCTGACAAAAGTCACCCTCTAACCGCCCCCTGCATAATTAAGTCAGGCCAGATCTTCACAGCTTTCAATTGCAATAAGATCATTTCAGCCACACTTGGCCTCTCGCTTTGGCTCTTCTGCTTTCTGGCAGAATTTCAGAGATTATCTTTATTCACAGAAATTTTAACAGAAAACCACCCAAAACTGCAATTTTCAAGGTTGCATACAACAGCATCTGTACAAACCAATGTCTGTCTTTGCATGCACTGGAATGCTCAAATTGTCATAGGGACAGAGAGCAAACGTGACAGCATGTAACTCTTCAGGGAACACATGCAAGCCATAGATCAAACCTGAAAATAACGTCTTCAGTATTAAATGCTTGCACAGAACTAAGTGATCCAGTCCAGGGAATATTCTTTAGTAGGCATGAACTGATGTTTTCTATATCAAGCCAAGAAAAAAAAAAAAGTAATGAACAGAGTAAATATATTACAGAGTTCTCCTCTTCAGAAAACATTTTTCATGGAAGTCCAACATTTGCATACCTGCAAAGAGAACTCTAAGAAATAATATTGTGACTTCACATTTTACAACAATTTTTTAATAGACATACATATACGAAGTTTGCTGTTAAGCTCCTTGGAACAAGCACCGCACTCCTTGCTCTTTATTTGAAGACCAACTTAAACAAGAGGTTCTTGCCCTTAATTAAGCTTCACAAGGTTCTAGAATAAAACATCATTTTTATCACCACCTCAATTTATATGGATAAAGCCTTAGCATAATGAAATTAGTAGAGAACTTCACTCTACAATCCAGAATATAAAGATGACTTTAAAATATAATACTTCATGTAGTACACGTAGTGGGAGAAATCCAGAAAATTATGAATGACATTCACACGCTAGCAACTACGTACAAATTTTGCAGTCACAATCAATCAGGCTTTTTAACTAAGATATCTTTACAAGACACAGGTACTTACTTAACAAGGTAAGGTTAAAGCAAATGTCTTGAGTGAGAACAAAAACAATCCCAGTTTATTTCTAGCACACTATTGATGACAGTATTTAAACTTAAGGGGGGATACCTATCTAGAAAAGCACTAAGTCGTGATACCCAGATCACTCAGACAATTCAGAAGAGAGATGTTTATAAACAGGGTCAGGCCAGGGAAGACTCCTAGACTTAGTGACGTGTAATTCTATTACACAAGCTTACATATATGTCCTAGGGAACCACAGGGTTTAGACAAACTTGAATTAAAGGAAAGTGCTCTCTTAGGATCAAAAAGAGGAACAACAAAATTGAATTTGCTTGATTAAAACAAATTTGATCTATTTCCAGAAGAAAAAAGAAGCTTATCTCTGATCAATTGAGATTCTCTGAGGATTCTGCCAAGACGAAAATCACAACACAACTCAACCTATTTGTTCTCAACAGAAAAGTAAAAGGAAATACATCTCTGGGGTGAGCTCCAAGGTGAGAGCTTAATTAAAAAGACAGGGAATTATCTTTAGGAACAGCTAACTTTAAAATTTGAAGAATGGTGAAAGGTTACAAAGTGAGTAAACTTGTAGTAAAACCAGCATCTCTTCATTTCTCATTTCTGCCCATGACTACAAGTGGCAGAGGCCCTATACAGACTCAGCCCTGCTAAGTGGGAAACAAGGGGATTGGGCAACCAAGTAAGGTTTAGTATAGGATGGTAGAGACACAGTGTCCTGTCCCCACCTGCTCTACTATGATCAGGGCCTCTGCACAGGGAACACATGTTTTGGACTATATCCTCAAGCAAAAGCTGTCTATCTTCCACTGTATGTTGCAATTGTTATGGAAGATGTCTTGCCCTCATTCAGCAGGGCACAAGAACCCTTGGAGAACAGCTTCTGTAACCCACAGGGTCACCTCAGCCTTCAATCGAAGGGCGAGCTGAAGCTGAAACCAGTGACAGCTCTGGTGGGAGCACAGAGAAGGCATAGTGCCTGGGAACTACGACAGGGGACAGGGCAGGGGACACCTTACAGGCAGAAGTCTGCTGGGGGTTCTGGGGCCCAGCCAAGAGAAATGTACTCGGACAACGGAACAGACTCCAACTTTACACTCAGGGGAATTGCTGGGAAAACCTTGGACCTTTCTGGAGATTATCCTGCACACAACATGATCCAGCAGTTCTGTGGAGTTAGGATCAATACTTTCAAGTGGGATATCAGTGTTAGATAGATAACAGGCCGGAGCAGAAGAAGATTTTACTTTTAAAATACTCACAGGTCATAAATAAGTGAGCACTGCAAATTATATCAGGTGCAAAAGAAGGCAGATCATTTAAGAGCAGGTGCACAGGCCAACAGATAGTAAAATAGTTCAGTACTGCTAAGCTTCAACCAACATATCTTACAGCAAAAGGAAAAGAAATTCTTGCGAAAATGTGTCCATAAACAGATGATAAAGAGGTAGGAATGTACCTCTAACATCCCTAAGCCAGTGATGGCAGATGCTGGGGATTACAAGGAAGCATTGCTGCTACTGGAACAGAACAATGGGCTATATGGACCATTGGTCTAACTGAGTAACATATTTACGTTCTTTAGAAAAATGCAAGCTGTTAAGATGTTGTGTGGAGAGAAGAAAGTGCTCAAGTACATGCGAGGAGGGGAAACAGCTCAGTGTACAGCTGCAATAATAAAGCTGAGCATGAACAAAGACAACCATTACTACCACCAGTTTTGCAGTTCCATCATTCACAAGTCTCCAAGGATTATATAAATGTTCATCAATGACCAATCTCTTTCCAACTCATTTTCAGATGAGTTAACAAAACAAAAAAAAAAAAAAAAAGATAATAAAAATTAGTTTCCCAAGCTTGCTCTTTTACGACTATGCTGCTACCCAACAGGAGATTTTATGGCATATTCACATATAAGGCAACACCTAGAGAGCTCTGCATTTAAGAAGTGCTTGATGAGATAGGATAATACACAAACAGAAAGCAAGAAAGCTCAAGCGTTAGACTCATTGGCTCTATCTCCTTTTATTCTCTTGCAGCAAACGCAGTGACTGAAAGGAATTAGCTCCTTCGGATACCTGATACCAGAAGCTGAGCACACTGAATGTCCCTCCTGCACAATGATCACAGCAATGTACCAGAGTCCTGACCCTGAGCAGACAGACATGAAAAGAATATAGTTAGAAATCGGAAGTCCTTCTGATCACAATGAAAATATTCAGTGAAGCTAGACAGAGAGAACTAGAATAAGAGCAGTGACATTGTCGTCTGTAATGGGCAACAGCTTCCACAGGCTACAAACAGCATTTGGATTTTTCAACACAAACCAGGAGGATCTATATAAAATTTTGAAGCATTTTCAATCCACAATACCCATCATACAGTAACTAAGCATAATAATGAATGTGGAGAAAAAGCAGATTGATAGGTTGCCAATCTGCATGAAACAGCCAGGTCATGCTATTATGAAATCTTAAAATGATGAACTAATGTGCAACAGATTAATAAGGGGAAATAAAAATACAGGAAACAAACAAGAACACCCAGGAACTCTATTAAGGCCTACAGAAACATGCAAAGCTGGTGAGCAAGGCCACATCCAAACAGAGATGATGTGTGGTACAGGCCTAGAGTCCATTCATTCAGTATCTCAGAAGGTAAGAAAGCAAGCAAAAAGTAAATGTGCAAGTACAAAACACAGATGAGCTTATCACAAAACCGTGTGGGAATCAGGAAGAAAAATACCCAAGAGGGTAAAGCATGTGCACTAATGGTGGTAAAGGGAATAATTATGTCACAGCTTCCAGATAGAAAACAATACACTGTACTGAAGTAGGGAGCACCAGGGATGAGTGGCTTGGAAGATGACATTTTGCATGTATGACATTGGCACAGTGCCCTGTTTGCAAAGCAAAGACAGCACTAGGTATAGAGAAGGAGACACACACACACACAAAGTCCAAACAAACGCAATATGAACATTAGTCCATGTACTACACCACGCAAATTTCCTCAAAACTAGGTAAGAAAATAATACAAAGCTACTGTCAGACAAACTGATTTAAATAATTATGAAACTGAAGGAAGCACACAGGTTACAATTATATACAAAACCACCAAAGAATAAATGTTCACACTGAAGTTTCAGAAAGTACAGACAACACCATCACTGCCTTCACTTACAGCAAGTGAACTGGAGCTCCTAGCAAAGCTAAAATAAGCCAAGTATTCCTATAAGAGATGCAGCAGATGCAAAATAAAGATGCAGCCTGGATATATCTCTTTCAACTTGATACAGCCATCAGAGGTAGCATGAAGCTTATTACCAATCATCCCACCTTGAAGCACTACGTGAATGAAAAGGCAATCACACAACATGATACCGGTGAGATGGGGCTTGAAGGATCATTCCTATAACAGGGACAGTCAGTATCTTGTGTGTGAAGGTCACTGTTACCAGAGGAAATACATGCACCTGATTGAAAAGAAATGTATAAAGTTGGTTAAAAGACAGGAAACCATTCTAGTGGAAAGAGACCATAAATCACCAGAGAGCTTCTTTTTTTAACCAAAAAAAAAAAAAAAAAAGTGTAATGAGAAGAAAAGACTGAGATATACATAACTGACTTCCCATCCAGTATAACCTTGCAGCATCAAAATATGGCAGCTCAACAGCAGCATTAACTCTTCAGTGTGACAGACTCAGCTGAAACAGTTTTATGCCCGCATCAAGGGAAATGTTGAATCAAAGAGAATGAAACTAAGAAATAATGAAAAACAAAAGTTTAATCAAGTCTTACATCCAGCATTTTTTCAGGATGACATTCCTTCCCAACAACATAAGTTTCCAAGAACAGAAAGACCTTCCTTCCCTGCATACTAGGGCTATGACATAAGGGTACAAGGCACAATTAGATGTGGTGGTAGCTGAAACTCAGTGAGAAGTTGTCACTGACACAAGAAATTCTCTAAATATTAATTCACACACCTCTTATAATATGAACAATGGATTCTACACAGATCTCAGGCACGACAAAAGATACCTGAGCCCAGTGAACAGCAATAACTCATATAATGGTGTCCAGTCTAAGCAGAAGGAAAGACATTGGCACAATGTAGGAAGAGCCCTACAGCTTAATGGCTAAATGGTGAGACATTGTAAAATTACTCCATACTGGACAAGCAGCAAAACCAAAAACAGAAGTCAAAAGTTAGAACAAAAACATATATTTTTTACATTCCTTTGTTTAAGCACATTATGTTGAATGTCAGCCCTTAAAGAAGGATTAACTTCAACTACCTTTGAAGACAGAGTCAGTTATTCAAGCCAAATTGCACAGCAGCAAAGCTACATCTGTTTAAGAGACACTAACTTATTTGTAAACAAATTGCAGGGGACTAGGATATGTTTCACAGAAAAGAAAGTAAATTTATTCATAACAAATCAAGTCATAACTGGGAACACTGAAAGAACAAAATATGCTCTTCAGATTTAATCAGCAGACCACAAGAGAAAATGGCAAAGTTTTCTAAAATCCTATTCTGTCAAGAATTTAATCTTGACTGAGAGATTCAGCCCTGCTTTAAAAAAAAAAAAAAAAAAAGTTAAAAAATTAAAAATGAAAATTTGGGTTACTAGTAGTTCCCGACACAAACTAAACTGTGAAAGATTAACATTTATTATATAAATATACATACAAATTTTAAAAGTGTAATTAAGATAAAACGAATGATGCATTTTTTTCAGCATCGTGATTTCAGATGAAACAGAAGGGTAGGGCAGGTTCCCAAAGGAGGGTGTTGCAGTAGGACAGTATGGCTGCATTCATGGTCTTGCCAACTGGTGTATGGCCACCCTAGGTTGTGGATCACAGGTGCCACCACACCTCTCCTTGCAGCACGGGTCTCACAAGTGCAGTTCCATCCTCTGCTGCTGGCAGGAGTTACTGACAACAGCTCGCTACTGCTAGAGGAACTCCTCTTTTGCTTGAATTAGATAGATGGTGCTTTGGGTGCCAGAGGTCCCACTTCAGTCCCTGCTGACTGAACATCTTGTCTTTTCTTTAAGCAGGTACGGTTCACTACTCATCAGTCTGCAGGGTTCTTTTGTTCATATCTCTGACTAACTATTAAAACACACTAATACAGGAGATTTACAAGAAAATGGACTTCAGTGCCTTGGATAAAAACAGCATTAATCATGCAAAGATCTGCTCTGTGCATTTGTAAATGTTATGGGGAAACCATGAAGTCTGTCTGTGTCCCAACAATGTTCTGATAGCATTAGAGCTATCTAGTTTAAAAGCTCACTTTCCACATACTAGATTAAATAAATACTCCAGTCCACAAGTGGAGAAATCTGAAGTGTTTTCCAAAACTCTTTTATAATATTAAAATGTAATTTGTTATGCAAGAAGTCTTGAGTCTCTGGAGGGCCAAGTAAATAAAAAAAATCACCTTGCCATACTTCCCAAACATACCCAAATAAAACAGTTTAGGCAAAAGCAGGAGTTGAAACAGAAGTACCTTCCTCTAAGTCCTCCAGCTTCTGCATGTGGCACAACTACAAAAGAGGACTAGGTTTGAGGGTTTTAACATAGCAGAAGCTAGAATTATCATGTTTCCTATCCCTTCAATACTATTAGAGTGTTAGAGGATCCTTCTCTTTTTCAAGAAATTTGGTTCTCTTCCATTCAAAATTGCTTCTGCAGTGCTGGAAGAAAAGTCCAACTTCAGAAGCAATGTGGAATGAGTAAGACATGGGTCTCTATTTGAAAAAGTTAAATAGCTTTCTCAGCCTCTTTGGTTCCTAATTTAATCCCTCTGTTGGCAGATATTTTTGGTTAAGTTGCTGGAAGGGTTGTTCTGCTTTACAGTCAGGCAGAAAACAATAGTTCTTTGAAGACATCTCAGTCTGGAGAACACACAGGCAAAACATTAACTTTTTCCTTGGAATCGTGATAAGGATTGGACAGAAGGGGCTACTTGAGAGAGAATAATTCTAATTTCAGCTACCTGAACACTGAAAGTCAGACTTGTAAAACGTTCTTTTTGCATAGCAAGGCACACATCTTAGTTGGCCAGGGCAAAGCAGACACTTTTTGACCTCTATGTCATACACAACTACGTTTCACCCAAATAACCTACATCAAGCTGAAAGACTTGAGTTATGCATTTTAATTCAGGAGTAAAATACTAAGCCTACTGTAATTACAGAAAACAAAAAAACAAAGCACTAATGTTACACAAAGCCTTTGCTATGGGTGGAAACTAAGAGCAGAAGGAAGCCCAGGCAGTTCCAAAAGCCAAACCACACCTCAACCGCAGAAAGTTGAAACGCTCCCAGAGCTCCTGCCAGGCTAAGAGAGAGGAAAAAACCGAATGATCACAGGCCCGCAAGCAAATCACTGCCGAGACACACAAGGGAATTCTCCGCACCAGCTTCCTGTAGGTTACGCCGACCTGACCTACTTATTATCTAGATGCCAGCTACAGCCTGGTTTCAGTGTTCACGAGGAACCCTGCTTTCACCAAAGTTGAAATATTGAAGGGGAACGGGCAGAGTGCAGAAGAGGAATTCATTCCTGACAGCCAATTAGCAGACACCTTGATGCATGAAATATAATATAATCATCATATTAATGCAGAGGCCTGTGTAATAAAAGTAACCCCTAATTTCTTTCATGGTTCACTGAAGGAAAGAAACAGGCCAAGGAACCTTTAATTCCACACCTCCAGTACATACAGATTAAAGAGCATCTCCCACAACTGGAGCAAGGTAGATATTTCAAGAGAAGCCACCAATTGCTCCTTAAATACTCATGGTGATGCAAGCCCACTGTCTCCCTAGGGCACTGTTCCAGCGTTCCATCCCTTGAGTACAGTGAAAGCTAACAAGAGCCACTAATGACATATTTGCTACAAAGGCTAAGTCTGTTCTTGATAATATTACTCGACTTATTAGCAGCATTTGTTACTGTTCAATAGATCCTGCTGCATCGCTAAGTAGCAGTGATCAGTTACGTCTGGATAGCTCTGTTCAGAACTGGCTGTAGTCTTGCTTTTAGTTGGTGAAACTGAATTTGTTCTCTCACTTTGCTGGGTTTATGTGTGGAGCTCACTTCTACCCACATTGATTTTAAGGCCTCAGGGCAGGGCATATTTATTTTATGACTTTTACTTGTTCTACATGAGTTCATATGCATACTTGTAAGAGATGAATATATAAAAATATTATCTAGTAAACTGTGTGAGTGATGGCAGACTATGAGCAAACCCACTGAAAGGTGGCAGCTCTGACAAGTACTAGATACATTTAGTTTTCCTCTCTGCTTTCCTACTTTTATTCTGTCACTAAATTGCCTCACTTCAACTCCAAATCTCAAATCCTTTAGCTCTTTCTTCTCCTCTCTCAGACTCAAACCAAAGGCCACCAGCCTAACACGTGTAGTGGGCTCACAGCCTTATATGGCCTTTCATGTTTCTGCTGCATCAGTTATCACTCGATCTCCGCAAAGATGAACAGTGCCAAAAGCACCGATGTGAAGCAATTAAAATGAGAAAATGGGACCAAAAAAAAAAATTGCCAAAAAACAGATAAAAGGGGAAAAGGATGATATAACAGCCCCTGTTTTTCTGTGAAACATAAGGCAGCTAAACTCAGCACTCTGACATAAAATAGCACTGACGTCTGCACTTTCAGAATGTGTGGTCTAATCTCTGTTGGAATCCCTGGTGCTTAATCTGTCAGTCACCACACACAGATTTAGCATTTACTGCCGCGTATTAATTCTCAACTGTTTCTAGCATAAAAATCATCAGGATTGGACAATACAGCTAAGAAAACATGGTTTTTATCAACTCTTTTCACAGAGATGCCCTACCTTGTTTTAATAGAAAGCAATCCTATTGACTAAAAATCTAATCTTACCCTAAGTATTTTGCCAGTGTGGCCACAGAAATACCTCTGAACCAGACTCAAATGTGTGGCTAAACTCTCATAAAGACCAAAACCAAAATAAATCTCGTACCGTGGTAGATTAGAACCAAATCTCCTTTCCTGTAAGTGGGCAAGGACTGTGGCAGGGAAATTTCTGGAAAGGTTTTTCACCTCTGGACTGTAACATCTTCTCTAGTTCAGAACAGCCTTGAATTTTTAACCCCAGGTTTCTTTGATTACTCTGCCTGCAGATCATGAGTTGTAACAAGACAGTGCACTCCTCAGCCACGTCATGCAGGTGTCCCTTCACCCCAAGCATTTAAAAAACAAAGGTTTCTCTTTCCTTCCTACTGTTCTTTTCCATTTAGAAAGTGGAAAAGTAAAATAGATGGCTGTACATAGGAAAAAGCAGGGAAAGATTATTCCCTTTAGGAAGGATAGGAAACAGTTAATCTGAAATAAATGTAAAGAATTACCTCCAGTGTCCAGCTCCTCCAAGTAAGATCTAAATTGCATACAGTTCAAAGGGTTTCTTTGCTTTACAGTTACTAAAGTCATACAAATATTGGGCCAGAGGCACCATTCCTCCACCGCACTAGTGAAGCATCACCTTTATTGAGAATGTATGCACCAAACACAGCTCAGTGAAGCCCACTCGCAAGAACCCAAGACGAAGAGAGCAGCACTTTGGTAAAAACACTGTCGGCCCATGATTGTGCGATTGATAGCGAGAGAAATAAACTTCCAGCTCCATCACCATATTTGGATGTCCAGATTTCCAGGATTACTTTCTTTAGTATTGTCCTGGGGTATTCATGGTGTATCTTGAATATGCTATATAGCCTACCCTTTACTGACATTTGAGGACAGGGGTTTTGAAACTTCCATAAAATAACTCATAAAAGTAACTTTATTTTATGGCTGCGGCTGCATCCCTCATTAGACAATTTAGCTCCAACTAACAATGGTCATCAAATTTCTTCCTGCTTCATTCACATTTTCAAGGCAGAGGTCACAAAGAATTACATCCCAGAATATGTCAATTTCTTCATCGACTAAGGCATTCTCATATATTTTATTCTAGTAAAGTCAAATGCCTTCTCTGCTTTTTCATTTCAAAAGGTACAGACAACAAGCCAGTTCTTGGCAGACAACTCATCTACCAAATACTTTCTTTTGAAATTGAATGACCCTCACTGCAGTAAATTTTAAAAATGTAAATTTAGTTGACTAACCGCATGTATTTGCCAAACTAAGAGCTATATATTTACAAATACTTCTGTTCGGGTAAGCAGAGAATGTAAGTCTAGGTGTTTATTTTCTTTTTATTGACCATAATGTTTCTGTCTGACAGAAGGCTAAAAGCTTAAATAAAAAGCCTCCTTGAAGCAAAGGTCAGCATAATCAGATACTTAGAACTTGAGGTTTAATTCACCCTATGAAGGTTAGTAAAGGAAACCATCAGAGACTACCTTGCACAACGTTACTAATGCAGAAAGGCTAACACACCAATTGCAGCAAAAGATTTTTATATAAGGTTGCTGAAACATCTAGAATGTCAACATGGGATCAGTTTAACTGTCCAGTGTCCGAACAACTATAAAGAGCAACCCTGAGCAAGACTGCTTGTGAGCTAACACAGAACCTCAGCACTGGATCCAGGCAAACAGACCTTTACTATCACTAGAGAAACAACAGGGAGTGTTGTAATCTTGGTACCTACCAAGGAAATATTTTCCTTGGGAAAGATTGTTATTTAAAGACAAATGCATTTTAAAAGATTATAAAATACAAACAAAATGCCTGCATAAGAACTACAAGCACAAGCTCAGTAAACAGTATATTGAAGGATTTCCTTCAAACACCCTACGCTTTCCAATTGAATTAAAAAGTTATGTGTTTAATTCTGCTCTGAAAATATTCCAAAATCATTATCAACTGTATGCAAACCAGACTTTCACAGACCTAGGCTAGTGCTGTACATAACAAGTGGACTTTTGCCTGGAATAACAACGATGAATAACAATGCTGTGCTTCAAGATGTCCCAGGACTTAGTTACAAATTAAATAATACATCACCTTCCTCAAGGAGAAACCACGTAGCTAGAACTCCATGAAATGTTTGATCTAGCTACAGACTAACAGCAGACAGACATCTCTACAGTGTTATTGTTATTGACAAAACTTCCACAACTGGGACACAACCTAATAAACCAGAAGGATCAATTATTTCTGCACTACATTCTTTACCATCTCAGTCCTCCAAGCCCTTTAAGTGATTTCCTTAGGAGTAATTCAAAGCAATGGCAAACAGTCCTTGGAAAAGTGTGTTTAATTTTATCAGACTTCTGGAGACTTCTGTGAGCTAAGATCTGGTATTTATCAGCATATTCTGTACTCTGTATAGCACATGCTTATATTAAGTAGCAGTTTCTTTTCTCAGCAACTCTATGAAAACATTTTTCTTTTGATGACACAGGATCACTTCAGCACCTTAGGAGAACAGCATCCCCTCCTCCCCCCTGCTTACAGCCCCAGAATCTGGGTCCAGCAGGAACAGAGCCCCAGCGCAGCCCATGCATTGAGTGGTAGGAACAGTCCATCCCAGATTCAACTGCTTTAGACAACCACTGCACCTGCATCTGTATGTGGACTCGTTACCTAACTACTAGCTAGTTCAAAAGCAGAGAGATGATAAAATACCAGCAGTATGTCATTAAATGCCTGTCTTCACAAAGGTATCTGATCCTACATATATAAAATGCTGACATTTTACCCCAGCATGTACTGGTTATTCCAAGTGCTTCATGAGAAATAGGAAGATATTTGAAAAAAAAAAAAAAACTACTAATCTTTTCTTGCATAGTGGCCAATTCAGATCACAGTTCTCTTAAATATAATTTTTTTATCAGTGCACTAACTTTATGCCTTTTTTTAACCAATAAAATATGGAGGCCCTCTGGACACCATGTCTTCGCTGGCTTTCGCGGAAGACAGTACAGTAGCTGATTTATTTGCGGTTGATCTGAAATTATTGTGAATTTTGTCAATATACCAATGGAAGTAGAGCTGCTTGGAGCAGACTACCTCCCATGCTTCAGGTCTGATCACTGGCACATCCCCCCAGCACACGCAGCAAAGCAGCAGAGGTGCAAAGACTGGAATCAGGAAGCAAGTTGAACAACACATGCACAATGGATTCTTGCAGAAGTCCTTTTGGATGGGGTGAAACTGCAGCAACACTGTTTCTGAGCTCTGTAAACCCCAGAGAGAGAATCCCATACC
Source organism: Syrrhaptes paradoxus (assembly GCA_013400615.1). Classification (NCBI taxonomy): domain Eukaryota; kingdom Metazoa; phylum Chordata; class Aves; order Pterocliformes; family Pteroclidae; genus Syrrhaptes; species Syrrhaptes paradoxus. The sequence continues at coordinate 14,154 of VZTO01010629.1, forward strand.
AATGCATATTAATTAAATCCTTAGTTGATCCTTTCTTTAATAGAGGCATCAAAATTGCATTTCCTTAACCAGTAAGACAAAGTGGGTATCTGATGATGAAGGTGTTAGGCATTTCGTAGTCCTCAGAACTAACAAGCTTAAATCCTATCAGCAATCTAGTAAACATGCTCAGCTTCTTGAAATTTGCTACAAGAAATCTTTAAATAGAATCAAAAAAATAAAAAAGGGAGGTGCACCAAGAAGGAAGTTAGAGAAGGTAACAAAGTATGTTTGCCAAATTTTGCCCAGTTTAGACCACCATTCTACTCACATTGATATATAAATGAACGAAATAATTGATCATCTTCCTAACAATATCCAAGAACTATATTGACTGTGCCATCTAAAGAGACAGAAAAAAAGCCATCTTAATTCTTAGAGTGAACATAAAGAAAGAGTAATTACAGAACTACTGGATGGAAGACAATCACAATATTTTAGTTAAAGAAGCTGAGACTAAGTAGTATAATGTACTCATCTGTTGTCTGTCATAATGAAGGCAGTAATTTGTTCCAATACCATTTAAGTATCTTAAATCATTTGGAATGCATGGTAAACTTCACAATGGCATTGCAAACATTTAAAAAGCTATCATTTCATTGGGAATCTGAGTTCAGGATTAGGGTGGCAACAACAGGGTGTGATTAAAGTAAAAGACTTCACTTCCAAAATTTCCAGGAGGGGTTCAAGGGCAGGGGAGGGGATGCTGTTTCCTTGGAAACTAGTCTACATGTACAGTTGCAGTGTTTAATATGGATTAGATAGCATAGCTACTGTGAAGAAAATATAATTATTCTTCTTTAAATTGAACAAATCTAGAATACAAAATTTTCCAACCTGTAAGCAACATGAAAGGATGTTCAATAGGAAAGATCAAACAGCAAGAGTGCACAACCAGAGCAGGAGAGAACGGTCACCAGCGTCCAGGCTGTTAAAGTAATAATGAGAATAAATTCCATGTGTGTCCTCCTTTGTGATGAGTGACTGCCAGAAGCACAGTTCAATCTTTTATTTGTTTGTTCTCCCTACAGTCATTATAGGTTGGATATGTTTCACTTGCCATAGGTCTTGGAAACAGGTTGCACTTCAGGTGAGCAAACTCATTGAAAAGCATTTCTGTTAACAAATACATCTTTTATAAGGGCCACACACATATTTACCTAGAAGCAAACTCTTAGGAAAAAAAAAGTATTTATAAAATTCTGGCCAATCATTTTTGGTTTTAGCTCAGCTAATATTTTACAGGTACTCTGGAAGCCCAAGGCTCTCTGCACTTGAGCAATCAGCAAGTCAGGACTGCTCATGTCATAACCTTCAGGAGGTTTTTATATAGAATTTCCTGAGCATCCATAAGACCTTCCATAAGGTATAGCTACAGAAGGGGTATATTTTAACTGGATATATTTTAGCTCCCAGAAACATCTGGTCCTGACCTGGAACACACTTGTGAATGCCCTCGATTTTGTGATCACTAGGGGTCTGTAATGTCAGCAGAAGTACTGCAGCAGTCAGCTGCCCTGCAGACATCCATGGACACGGTTGTCTTTGAAGATGCACTCAAACACAGTCTTCACAAAGAACACTAGTGGAAATCAGCTGAAACTAAAGGCTATCGCAAAAGGCAAGAAAACTCTCGTACAGCTTACACTGAAGTCAACCATTAAAAAACAAACAAAAAA
>VZTO01010633.1:0-14122 GCA_013400615.1 Syrrhaptes paradoxus
AAATGCATAGGAAGCAAAGCTGTATGAAGCGTATCAGTACTGAAGAATCTCTGAATTTCCTGTCTCTGAATTTCTGTTCAATTTCCTTGAACTGGGTGGCAACTGGAAAAAGTTGAAGGATGTGACATAACTCATGAACTGTTTCTTTGTTAGAGCCATCCTGTAAGCTGAGGTTTATACTGGACTTGTGAATTATAGCACTTAGTATATTGTCTTTTGTTTAAGCTTCTCTTGATGGACCCAGTTCAGCAAGTCAGAGTTCTGGAAAGTAGAAGTCTAGTAAGTTTAAAATCAGAGTATTAAGCCCTGTTCTGATGCTGAGCTGGAAACCGAGCCTAGATTTGTTTTTTTTCCTTTAGAATAGCAGAGAAATTCTGAAGATGTCGGAAGCTCTCTCTCTCTCCCTGTGCATTTAAATGGATAGCTGTTTCACTTAATGTTTTTGTCTCTGTTACTGGAGCTGAAACCTACTTTAACTAAAGCCTCTGACTTTCAGCAGCATCAGCTATGAATCTGACATTGTGTGGCTTGTATTTTCATATTCCTTTCTTTTCCACCTATCTAAACAAAAACAGGAAGCAGGATTTTGTTGAGGGGGGGGTTGCCGTATCCGTTCCAGATTTATTTCTTGCCTGACCTTTTAAAAGGTTGTCTGTTAGTGTCAGAGTGATTATAAGCAGGAATTGGTGCTTTTGAGTAGGAAAGGAACTGACTCCCCTAAACACATTAGCCTTAAAAAGGAAATAAAAAGCCAATTTCTGGCTTCCCTTGATGTGATATGACTGCAGCTAGCACTGAAAAGACTGCGAACACGTTGCCATGTATTTGAAGTACTGAAATGACTCATTAAAGTAGGCCATCGCTGCTACAGAATGCCTAGCATAAAGCACGCTTCTGTTAGCAGCCTGCTGACTAACACAATGCTTTCTGTTTGCTGCCACAGGAGGTACTCGCTTATGGCTGTGAGGATATGACAAGGCCTCTCTCAGAAACACAATGGCAAAATGCATTTTAGCTTGGTGTCACTGGGCTCTAAAACCTCACAGTCTTCCCCTCCTCACTCTTCTGTACGCACAAAACCGGTCATCTCTGTTGAACGTCTGCAGAGGCCAGTTGCTTCCACCATTTCTTACTCTGTAGCCACCCAGTTTCATGCAGGACTTCGTAAATGTTTCCTGACAAAACAAAGTCTTGTCCTTGACATGCTGCAGGTGCCTTAATGTGGTTTTTTTGGTTGTATAATTTGATGCTTTGTGGGTATCAAACACTCCATGAACAATGGATAAAATGCTTTTTATGGACATCCAGGCTTATTCTTCATTGTGCTCATAGAAAATGCCTGGAATGTGTGTTATGTACTGTAATTGTTAGTGCCTGCCATGGGAATATAGTGAATATAAAAGTTATTTTCTAGTAGCCCCATTTTAAAGTTGGATAGGGCTTATTTGTTTACAGATTCAAAAGCAGTGTAGCAAGTATGTGCTTCCTATAAAGCACATAGCTTGCATAAAGCATTGAGTAAAGAGGAGAGCATGTGTAGATCATGTAGCATTATTGTCTTCTAGATGATTACCTGAAAGCTTCAGTGGAATCTTTTCTTGGAATCTTTTCTTAGCCTAGTCCCCAGTGCCAAGTCTTTGTACCTTCTTCCTGGATGATTTCTTCATGGAACTTCCAGTCAGGAGGAGCTGAGTGTTAAGAGGCTGTAGGTTAGTACCAAGCATGACTTCTCTTGTGGAGAGTAGGGAACTGGAGTCTGAAGATTTGTGCATACCACAGTGCAGAGATCCCGGTACTGTCTGTGGTGAGACAGTTGACTGCAAGCAAGAAATGTTGTGTAGTGAGTAGAAACAAAATGTTTGTGTTCAGAGACTATAATTTAAGGTAGCAGTTCCCATCAGAGAGCTCAAGAGAAGGAGGTACCATCTGTGGCTGGAGCGTGAGGCAACAGTTTGGAAATATGATTCATATGCTTCTTCCTCTTTGCATTCTTGAGAAGGCAGTTGTCTAACTGAAGATCTTACTAAAGATTTGTGTGAATAAAAACTGAACACAGTTTCTTCTACTAGTTGCTAATCAAGTTGGAATTATTGATTGCGTGTAATGCTTTCTAATTCTGAGGTCACCAGCCATAAATAGTGAGGTTATAGCTCAATTTAAACTAATGCAGTTTATTTTACTTTCCCTTCCTTTCCTTACCAGCAGAGGTGTTTCTCCACTTCTTGCAGCATCGTTGATCCATGCAGCAGTTGATGAAGTTCTCCAAACAGACTTGACTGAATTTGAGCAGGAAAGTGTGGAAACAGAGGGAGAAGGAGATGAGGAAAGATTCACCTGTAAGTATACTTTTTCTTTATGTGGTTTTCCCAGAGGCTGCCTGTTGGAAGACTTCAGTGTTTTGAAATGTTTCCCAGACTCTTTGGTTAGGCTGTCTGGCAAGCAGCAGTGAACAGAACTTTATTTGTTCCTGCTGGGTATCTGTGGGTGTTGTAGTTTCTGAAAGGTAGCTGTGCTAGTTTTGTGGGCAAGATGCAAATGTGGTGTCTGGAGCCCTGGACTGATCGTGTAGGTTGGCTTGCTGCAAAGGGAAGAGAATTTCTGTTCCTAAAAATTATTAGTGACTCTGTCCACTGTACTTGCTGAACTGAACTGGTTAAGAACTTTTCTTTTCCTCATTGGATAATTAAATTGAACTATTCAGTTTGTCTCTTAAGTTGATAACCTCTTATATTTCTGGAGTGCCCTTTTCTCTTTGGTAGATTGACCTTAGCTAATTATTCCTATGTTTTGACATTGACATCATCACAGTTGTTATTGTGCAGCCATGCTAACAACTTAAATGAATCCATGTAATCCATTTTGCTTTTGTCTGTTCTTGGGAACCAGGTTTTGGTACCTGTGGCCCCTCCACAACCTGAACATCTTGAAACTCCAGATCTTTCTCTTGGCAAGTCTCTCAGTAGTCTTTGTCTTTATCAATTATTTATTCTCTTCCCACCCTCCCCCCATAAAGATGGGATGAAGAACCTGCTGCGTGTCTTCTGCCTGATGCCTGCATTTTCCCCTGTTTGAATGAATCGGAGAGAGGCGAAGCCTTGGTGACCCAGTTCTGAGTTTGAGCCTCCTGTAACAGATGGTCCTATTGCATTTACACATTTACATGCTGAAATGTTTAACATTAGACTTCACCAAACCTTCAGTCCCAATGCCAAGAATTTAAATTGAGCAGGATGCAGGCAGAGTTGAAGATAAAAAATGGAGAAGAGATGTCTTAGGCAAACTAGTCTACCCTGTATGGGGAAATACTCACCCTTCTGTTTCCCTGGGATGACTTAAAAGGCCCCAGAGGATGCATCTCCAAGAGCTCTGGTAATGATCAGGATACGACACTTTTCCTGAAGCCTATTTCAGTATTCACCTACAAGTCTGAAATAGGAGGAGGGAGAACACAGAATCACAGAATGTTAGAGATTGGAAGGGACCTCAAAAGATCATCTAGTCCAATTCCCCTGCTGGAGCAGGAACACCTAGATCAGATCACACAGGAACACATCCAGGTGGGCTTTGAATGTCTCCAGAGAAGGAGACTCCACAACCTCTCTGGGCAGCCTGTTCCAGTGCTCTGTCACCCTCACTGTAAAGAAGTTTTTTCTCATATTCAAGTGGAACCTCCTATGTTCCAGCTTGAACCTATTGCCCCTTCTCCTATCACTGGATGTCACAAAGAAGAGCCTGGCTCCATCCTCCTGACAGTCACCCTTTACATATTTATAAACATTAATTAGGTCACCCCTCAGTCTCCTTTTTTCCAAGCTAAAGAGGATTAATTAATTAATTATTTAAAGTCTTGCTGCACACTGAATATTTCATCCCTTGCCTTAATGTTTGTAGACTTCATATGTCTGGAAGAGATTTAGCAAGTTTCCAGCACTTTGCATGGGAAGAGTTGGCTTCGTATCAGCTTGACTGGGGTCTGAACCACATGCCCTGCCTCTTCTCCTCTGGTGCAGGGAGAAATGATTCCGCATTCACAGGGCATGTGAGCAGCATCCTGCAGGACACCACCAAACCTGCTGCCAAGGTGGGAGCGAGCCCCAGTCGGGTGAGAGAGGGGCAGCTCGCCCTGTCTGCCGCCTGCCACCAGAGCTGTGGTTGTGCGGAGGCTCAGCCTGGCCGGACTGGGCTGGGGCTGGAGCCTCCAAGCATGTCTGTGTAGAACCAGCTTGTGAGTACGTTCTGCAGGCCTCCAGCGGTTCCCACCGGTGCCTCTTCCAGTCATCGTGAGTTCAGTCTCCCCAGACTGCCTGATTGCTGTGCTCTGTGTCCTCTGGTGTCTGTTGGTCTGTGAGTGATCATGCAGACTTCAGTGCCACTAGCCAAACCTGGAGCAGGACTCTGCCTGAGATGAGGAGCTGGCAAATAAGAGTGTTGTGTGGCTAGATCACTGCAACTGTAAGATAATAAAGGAGTACAGGCAGCAGTGCTAGAGCATGGCTTTGTTCAGGTTCTTACTACTCCTTGTTGATAAATTTGGGTACTTGCATTGCCTAGTCTCAGCAAGGAATATCTACTTCAAAAGCGTTAATTTCTCTGCACTTTTGGATTGTGTTTGTTTTCCCTATCTCATAATTGCTGTTACATCACTTTAACTGTACAACTAGGAAGAAAAATGTTCCTTTTGCTACAGCACAGCATGGACTCTCTTCTTGCATTGCAATAATAACTCTCTGCAAAAAAGTATTCTTGGAATTAAAGAGAAGGGATTATATAAAAGCAAGATGTGAATTTGTGCCTATGAGTCCCACTGTTCGATGTGGTATACTGCAGAAAAATTTCTGGTGTTAAGATACTAAATTCTGTGCAAGATTTCACAAACTTAGTATTTAAACAGTCCAAGACTTCTGGCCAGTATTAGTCAAGACATTTACAAATATGTAAACTAATAGCTGTAGACAAGGCTGTCTAAGATGCTGTCCTATTTAATTATATTTGTATATGAGATGGCTTAATATTTAAAGGTTTTAATATCTTGTCTGTTCACACCTGCATGTTAAGCAAACCAAAAGTAATTTTGGCTAATGTGTAGTGACTGCTAATCAAAGATCTGTGTTTAAATTTAAGCTTTCAATTCTCCAGGCCCAAAAATGCATCTAAAGCTGGTTGTCCAGTGTTGCTGAGAAAAAAGAAATGCTTGAGAACCTAATGCCATAAAAAGGAATTCTGGGCAAGCTTTAATGCTAGCAGTGTTATCAGGAGTCAGGATAAAATCGAAATAGGAAAGGGAGTTCGTGCACTGCAGTTCTTTAGGAAATTTATTAGTGGCCATCAAATTATTTTTGCTCTATAGATGATCTTTTCAATCTTTTTTAATTTAGTTGATGTAGTATTGAGGCAGGGTTCTTTCTCAAAAACCACAACTTTAAATTATTACCTGTTCTGAGAGAGGCTGTATTGCAAAGCTAGACATAATGCCAAACACCAAATCATTCAGTCTGATGAACAATAAGTTTGGATTAATTGATCTTTGGGACCTATCCAGAAAAGGATTTGAGTGTCTGGCCAGAGCTTTTCACACTACGCTCAATGGGTGTTCCCAATGTTCTGCTCTGTAATGACAAAGCAGGAAAGCGGCGGAAGCGTTCTGTCCCTCTAGCTCCTACAACCATGTGTATTTAAAAAGATAAAGACAACAGCTTAAAATTCTAATCTGCTCCCCTCAACTATGAGTTGAGCTATTGACCTCAGCAAAACGTTCTCAGACTTACTTGTTTCAGTGGAAGTGGTTCAGTTGGAAATAACCTGACCCAAAGCCAGGCTAAGGCTTTTCAACCCTTGTGTCCAAGACAACAGAAATCTCTTATCTTGAAGGCTTTTCTGCCTGCTTGATTATTCCTGTTATGGTTTTTGTTTTTGGTAGGGATGCACTCCTACCACTGTATCTTGTGCATTTTACTTACATAGTAACAGCATTTATGTCTAATATGACCAGCTGATTTTTGTGTCTTTGTTATGATTTCTGTAATGTGATCACCTACTTGATAAGCCTTTGTTTAGAAAGAGAACTAGTAAGTAAAGAAGCTGCTCTTATCCTTAATCTTATGCTGTTTTTCATTGGAACCTTCTCTCCACATTATTCTCAGGAGCCCATTTTAATTCTTGCAGAGCCTGTAGAAGCAGAGTGCTGAATGTGTGTATGTAGCTCTAATGAAGAAACTTGAAGGAAGGACAGGCCAAAAGAATGGGGTAATGTAGGAAAAATGGGGTACACGACTTATTGTTTTGTCTTTGTGCTGTCAGTGCTGGATGGAGAGGCGTTGCAGCGCTGCTTCTTTAACAAACTTCGGGATGTTTGCTTTGAGTGGCAGAAGCAGTTGCCACCACTGAGACCACTGAAGCGGTTCCTGCTTGTTTCCATCCACGCCATCCGTAACAGTCGACGGAAAATGGAGGACCGCCACGTTCTGCTCCCAGAGTTTAATCAGCTGTTTGGTTTATCAGTAAGTCTGGACAAAATTGAGGAGGCCAGTTTGTTAGCTTTTCAACATTCCTATAAATGCAATGACCTAGTGATGGATGATCTGTGAAACAGTAAGAATTTGTTGTCACAAGTTATTTATCGTGTCTCTGCTGAAGAAAGGACTTACTGACTCAGATTGCTAAGGGCTAACTACTGCCCTGATAAAGAAGGATCTTATGACTTTGGGTTTCATGTCATAAGTGATATAGGGAAACAGCATAACCTAGTGTTATGTTGCTGGAGTTATAATGTTCTTGTGACCGAGGTAACTGATATACTAAGAAAAGAAGGGAGAACAGCAGTTGAACAAGGACAAGTGACAATGAAGCTGCAGTGGGACTACATAACCAACTGCCTGCTCTTTCAACTCCAGATTATTTTCAAGGGTATTAAATGACTAACAGGAAACAAAGAAAAGCAATTCTGCTGCAAAGTACCCATTTTATCCATTTTGCACATGGGCAAACCAAATTACCGTTATCTATGCAATGTTGTATGTTAAAGCCCAGAATAAAGCATCTTTGCTTGCTGGTACTGGCCTGTGAGCTATTTTGTTTTTGAATATTTACATGTCTTCCTCTCTCTCCCTCCCTGCAAAAGGATGATGTAGATCGCGCTTACTTTGCGGTATTTGATGGCCATGGTGGAGTGGATGCTGCCAATTATTCAGCAACCCATTTGCATGTAAATGTTGGGCTACACGAAGATATTGTTAAGAATCCAGCTGAGGCCTTGAAATGCTCTTTCCAGAAGACAGATGAAATGTTTCTTTTCAAAGCCAAAAGAGAGGTGAGTGGGTAGAGATTAATTCTGTTGTATTTAAATAACAGTAAGAACTGTTGGACAACATGGTATTATCCAGAAAATTCTGGCAGTACAGTTTCTTTCAATCACTGACATCTTTATGAAATTATGCTACATGTAAAGGTTTTTGATCAAATTATATCTTTTTGTGGGGAAAAACAAAATGACAGTGCTTGAAAGTTCAAGATGAATGATTTGAGAAGAAGTGTTAAGTGGTTTAAATGATCCTGACATACCAATTATTTGAGAGAACTCTTTACTGCCTCTCTGCCTAAATTAGGCAGCCTCTAGATGTTCTGTTGTCCTACCTCTTGCCTGTAAAAGAGGTTTCTCTCTTCTTGATAATAGTCAGTCTTCTTCTTTCTTGTCCCACCATTAATGTCACAATTAGTTGTAAGATGAAAAATGTATTTTATTATTTAAATCAGACTCTTCAGTTAATTAAGCTTATTGATCGCTTTGAATCAAGTTGATGTGATGAACATTTTTTCTTCAAATCTACATAATGTGGGGATGGTTTATTATAATAGTTTATTGAGAACTCTTTTGTTCCAGCAGTAACTTAATATGATTCATTGTTAATATCTTAATTTCTGTCAGTGAGATACAAAAGAGGGACCGGCATCTTCATGAGGTCTGACTCTCACTAATCTTTACAGGGAATTTGGGACACTTAGGTTCCTTCCTTTGTTGACATCCTTATTTAAATACCCAAGGATAAGGGGACGTATGCAGAGCAGGGTATCTATAGTTTCTAGTGGTAGAGAAATGTGAAAAGGATCGAGGAAACTTGTGTTTGTTTGTGAAATGTTCATACTGCTGAAATTTAGATCCTCTTGCTTTTCTGTGTCTCTCTGTAGGCCTCAGTCTCAGTTTAGGAATTAATAGCAGAGAAGGAAAAACATAACAGAGGCAGCATTAGCTATCTGCATGTTGGAACATGTAAATAGGTTATTTCAAATCTGTCATGTACCTGAATGGTGATTGTCATGTCTACTGTGCTGCGCTTAAATGTGATTAAACTTAGATTTACAATATAGCCCTGTAACCTAGTAGGGCCTGTTGAATATTCACCTAATGTATCTACTGTCTTCTACAGAAGCTGCGGAGTGGTACAACAGGTGTATCTGCATTGATTGTAGGGAACAAGCTACACATAGCATGGCTAGGAGACTCGCAGGTAATGCTTGTGCAGCAAGGAAAAGCTGTGACATTAATGGAACCTCACAAACCAGAAAGAGAAGTGAGTGACTTGTTTTTTTTCTCATGTGTGTGTTGTCAGAATCTTGAAACCTGTTGGAATCAAGCCTTCTTAAGTGTTTGGTGCTTTACATAATTATTTCTGTTGTATGGTAGGAATCAGAGAATTGACAATTTCTTTTTTTCCATCAACTCCTGTGTCTTGAAAAGGTGATCCCTACAACAGTGGCCCCATGAAAGTATTGATGATATTGGTAGTCCTGACTTCAGTTCCTGCTCAGACTGTCAAAATTTGTAGTAATTAAAGACTTTAATGGGATGTTTTTGTGTGTGAATTTAACGCTAACTGTTAAATGAATTTATTAATTTGAGATTAATAGCTATTTAAAATGTTGGCATAATGCAAGTCTTTCATAATATACTGCCATTCAAAAGCTAATGATAATCTACTGGTCTAACTGGTTTAAAGTATCATCTTGCATTTTCTATGTATTTCAAGGAGACAGGTATTTTTTTTACATGAAATTTGGTGGGGATCTTGTGAGTTTAGGTAGCATTGCATGACCCTTTGCCTTCACAGCATGAATATTTGTAATAACTGAAGTAGTTAAAGGAGTATCAATGCAAATGCTATTGTTACATAGTCTAGTGGTCTTGTATTTTATTCCAAATATTTATATATTTACCAATTGATGTATGGGATGGGAAGAACTGGCAGGAAGGGTACTCATCCATATGGGAAAGAACGTGATTATACCAAAAGTTAAGAATTCTGCTTTTTCTGGACAAGCCATGGTATGGTTGGGAGGTAGGCGAGTTGTTTCTAGTCATCTTAAGTGCCTGTGTCCGAGCTGGATTCTGATATGTGTGATTGCTATATTCATAGTATAAATACAGAAGCTGAAGCAGCTCTTAGTTTTGGGTTTTGTTGCTTTTTTTTCCTCTTCGATAGGATAATGACAAGGTCAGTAGGCTTTTAGTATAAAAGTTGTACTCTGCTGTTTTTCAGGATGAGAGGGCACGTATTGAGACTCTGGGTGGTTGTGTAACCTATATGGACTGCTGGCGGGTTAATGGTACCTTGGCTGTTTCCAGAGCAATTGGTAAGATAAACCATCAGAAGTTCAGATTAAATTTGATTAAAGCACTCCATCTGAGACTGTACGTTTACTGTAGATGATGCTTTGCTCAGCATTGACCAAATAGTAAACCACTCTTACTGTCCTTGCCATAAGGCTAGCTTACAGGAGTATAACTTGCATAGCTTGCAGCTATGTATCTTACTGGTTTTATGATAAACGTAGAATATTGTTTTATTTTACATACTATCCATGACAGTCCTAGGAAGTGTTCCTCTAGCTTTCTTTATGTGTCTGAATGTCTGCTTTGTTGTTTTTTTGGTCTGCTTTAATATTAATATATCTTTCTCCTGACTGCAGTTCTTAAGTCATCACCGCATCCTCTTTCAAATTACACATATCTAGCAATTTAGGGCATTTGAATTGTTGTATTCCAGAATCTTACTAAACAAGCTTACTTTGATACTTGCCTAATTGGGCGAAAAGAGAAAAGACCTTGGGTGAGTACAGTAGATAACTGTAATGTATGTGTGGAAAGAAATCAGTATAAATTTGTATAATACTGTTTGAATCAATAGCAACCCATGGTTAATGAGTATGTCCATGTGAAACTGATGAAGTAAACACAATGAGCAGATTCTTATGGCTTTGTGCTATATACCTGGATAGCTAAGAAAAATCTTATTTTCATAGCATTCTGAAGGCTTTATAAGAGGCGTACCTGCAAAATGAAGGCCTATGTCCTTGCACAAATATATTTCAGAAAGAAAAAACATCGAAACAATTTCCTTGGTTTCCCTGCAAAAATAGGAAAGCATGAATTAGGGTAACTCCTTAGAAACTCACAGGATTTAGGTAAGTTCAAAGCGTTCTTAAAGGAGCAAAGGCCTTCTATGTTTATTCCATAGCTTTTCACTATTATCCTGCATTAGGTACCTCTGGAATATTATGTGACTGTCCTTGAAGATGGTAAAAGCAACTGGTGGGTGAAGAAGTAACTTTACATTTGAAATAATAAAGCCTTTGTTTTGATTGTTTATCTTAGGCGACATATGTCAGAAACCCTACATCTCTGGTGATGCAGATGGAGATTCATTTGAGCTGACTGGTTCTGAAGATTACTTGCTCCTAGCCTGCGATGGATTCTTTGATGCTATAAAGCCGTATGAGGTTGTAGACTTGGTCCTAGATCATTTAATGCAAACCAAAGGAGTAGGTCTCAAAGCAGCAGAAAGACTGGTGGCTGCTGCAAAGGAAAATGGATCCAGTGATAACATCACGGTTCTAGTGGTGTTCTTGAGGGATCCTCAGGACATCTTGGCAGACTGTCTCAGAGACCCTAAGAGCCTTGGGGCTGGTGATGATCCACAACGCTCACCCTTTAATTTCCTCGGCTGTGAGGCAGCAGCCACACAGTGACATTTGCTTAATCCAGAATGTTCAAATAAGTTCACATAAGGAACTGCTTTCCACTGAAGAAGCCTCTAATGCAATAGGCAAAACGTGTCAGGAAAAAAATGACAAATGGGCAAACATTTGACAGAAGGGCAAGACTCCTTTTATCGAGTTCCCATTTGTCTTTTCCTTCCCCCCTCCCTTCAAAAAAACACTGGGCAGACGTGGAGATTTGTACAGCTATTTCATCTCTGGGAGCAGACTTCTAAATGTGTCCCAGGGCTGCTGGTCATATCCTTCTGCCCTGGAAGTGGTAAGAAACCATAATATGTATAAGCTAATGGGTGAGAATATCTGTGAATTCTGAGTGAAATTTTAAGTTGGCGCTTAAGAAGAATCCTGTATGTTGTATTTAAAGGTGATGTTACTTTGGAGATTGGGAGGAGAGAAGCTGTCACTGTCACTGAAAAGCTTGTTACTGTGTGTGGTCTGTAGGAACAGGCTTGGTGTGCAAGAGACTGAGTGACACCTTTATGCTGTGTAAATTGCTTTTGTTTTGTACCAAAGATGATATTACAAGAATGATGTGGCCTCTTTATTCAAACAGAGACATTTAATTTTGTGTGTATGGAGGGGAGAAAATGAAACTGAATGCTCCAGAAAAAGAGCAAGCAAGCTAAACTGGAAATAATCCCAGGCAAAATGATAAAAAATCAGGTGCTTTCTGGGATGCTCTGGTTTATAAACTGGAATTGAATATTTAACTGCACTGGATTATTTCTCCCTAGCAAACACACTTTATTGGCTATTTGACAAACAGAAAAGAAAGGACCCTTGCTGTTGTATTTGAGAGAGATCTCTACAGTATGTATGCTCTAGCAGTTAAATATGCTCTGTTTATGACACTTTTTTGTGTACTATAACAAATGAGAATATTATTTTTATTCTAAATGTTTATTTGTTTATTTACTGAACTTTACCGTTGGAGGCATTTTTTGCAGTGTTACTTTGTTTTGGTGTGGTTTTTATTTAAATTAGAATTTAAAAGTGGCTATGTCTTTATTAGCTGGTTTTAAAAACTGACTACCCTGAAGTGCCTTAAATATTTCACCCAAGGATTGCTGGCTTCCTATCATATTCTGATGAGCCAGTTTATAGTGTTTTTTAAATGTGACTTTTAAATTTAATTAATACTAATGTTTAATGCACTTAAATGTTTAATTTTTGTGAATTATTTTAGTGGGAACTAGGTTTCAAAAAACATCTCTTTCATCGTTGCCAAATGTGGCTTCTAATAAAAGCTTCACAATACTTACTGTGACTTACCCCCTGCCCCATGCAAAAAGCTGTCGTTAATCATAAAGTAACAATCTGAATCATCATGGCTTTCATTTAAGAACAAATACACTTCTGACCTTCACAAGAAAATTTAATAACACAAACTAGAAACAGTTTAGTAACGGTTTTTGATTAGTACATGGTTAATTTGGCCATACTTCATGAACTTTTTGGGTCTAAATAAGTTTCTAAGGAGATGTGAAGCTAAGGTGAGGATGAAAGAATCTTAATGAATGTGTTGTTGTGCAGCTATTACATCCATTACGTGCTAGAGCCTCTGGTCGTGTTTTGTCTTGCCTTGTTAGCCTGGCTAGCAGGACTCAACAAGATCTGAAGGCTCAATGGTAAATGTGTTAGCAATTTCTGTATCTAAACAAGAAGTGCTTACATCTGGCAGCAAGATTGTATGCCTAATTTTAGAAGCACATGGCATTGCAATATGTCAGTCCTGTTGATTAAAATGTGTTGAACATCAATGTTGCATGGGGAGGAAATTTAGGTGGAAGAGTTGAGATGGCTAAAAGGAAGAACACAGCTGCACTGTTTATGTCCATAGTGTCTCTGAATCATTAGCTAGTGCGGGGCAATGAGGTTACCTGAGCGACTTGAGTTTTTTGCTGGATTACTAGGGATGATCGTGTGGTTTAACATAGAAACTCCTCAGTGAGCTGCCATCTCATTGCATAGCAACTCGGACAGTGACTTCCTTGTTCTGATATGCAACAACAGGCACTTTTCCTCTGAGAAGGCTGCAAGCACTTTTCCATCCTACATTTTGCTGTCCTAAAATATGTGAGGAAGGCTTTCTGTGATGGCAGCCTGGTAGGGTAGGTGTTAATTTCTGTAGTGAACCTACTTCAGTTAAGGAAGCCTTTAGACTTGTGTAGTAATCCCTTTGGATTTACCATCTCCTGTCTCTTTGATTTCTAACCCAGATATTTGGTGTCATGCTAAATTCTGATGACCACTAGTGCCTCTTGGTGTGTTGGAAATAGTTCTCATTATTAATATAGTAAGAATCATACAGAATTATTTGATGTCACGGCTATCTGAGGTTTATCAGGAGAGGAGGAAGCTAGTGTATTCATGCAGGGAGGTGTGAAATGTTGGTAAATTCATAGTATGGTTTAGTTTCTGAAATTTGCCAAATTTTTGTGAAACGTGGAGGGAACCGAACAAGCTGAATTATTTGTATTGACCCTTTTATTTCAATCTTTTTGGGGCAGATTTGCATTACAGAGGAAACAAAGTCTGAAGTCTTTTGATGGATACTTACAGCTGTGTGAGAGTATCCTTTTAGTTTCAGATTTGATAGATTTCTTTTTTTTAATGGGAGCTAAGTGAAATGGGCCTTTAGAAAGCTTCCTGTGGTATTAAAGAAAATTTAATTGTCAAGCTGTGCTTTAGGGAAGAAATTCTGCATCCTGAGAAACTGTTCCCTTATACAGGTGTTTTCATTCTGAATTACCTACTGCCTCATGTCTTTGAGATGTAAGTGGGTAGAAATAGTCTTTGGGAGCTCATAGATATCAGCAGGGATAAAAATTTCTCTAATTTTCGGAGACTTCTTAATAGCTTTACAAAGTCTGATCAGGTCTATAGGAGTTGTAACTGGGTCAAAAATGGCAGTTTGTATCCTATCTGTGGAATAAATACATAAGTCTTAATGTGTCATCTACAGTAAAATTCCAGATACTATTTGGGAGGAAAATGGGTTTTGGAGAGACTTATCTATTCCCGACAGCCTGATCAAAACCTGTAGAAACTTTTTTTTAAATTTTTTGTTTTA
>VZTO01010634.1:0-25133 GCA_013400615.1 Syrrhaptes paradoxus
GAAAAGACTTTAGTTATTGCTTTTTTGTGTGATGGTTTCCCACAGCGAATCAAGATCTGCTAGAGAAAATGAAGCACAGAATTGAAGGCCCTGAAAAGCCAAATTGCCTCATTATGGAGGGCCTTAGGGAGTGTTTTGCTTAATTCTGAGTCAATTCAGGGCCTCTCCCTCTCAATATTTTGAAGGGGAAAAGGCCCACTATAAAGCACTGTTGCAGATCTCCGCATGTTAGTCCAGATACTGTCAATCTTTACGTGTAAGAGGATAAACTCTTTTTAACTCACTGGTATTAACAGCATTTCAGAAAGAGGAGACAAACCACAGTGGTAAGCATTAAATACTTTAACCCTCCCAGGCATCCAACACAAAGTCACAGGTCCTTCAAGAGCCTTGCTTAAAAGGTCTCCCCCTCCCAAAAGGGATGGTTAGAGACTTTCCAAGAGTCCTGCTGTCCACTGGCATGGCCACCCCACCACAGACCATCATTTCAACACAAGATCTCAGCTCTTCAGTAATGAAATAGATAGTTCCATAAAACTGTCAGCTCACAACCAGGACTGGGACAAATGGTCAGAAAGGCAAGGCAAACGCCAGGAATGATCACACCATGGATACAGAATAGAAGAGAAATCATTATTAAGCACTATGTATATCCATCAGGCTGCTGTCTCTTGGATACTCTGAGCAATGTGGAACTGGACAAGGAAGAAAAGGCTGATAAAAGATGAAAAGAAGATACAGAATGGTACCTTCATAGCAAGTGGCTACCACTGGACTTCTCCAACTACAAAAGGAATAGTTGAGCAAGGGTGGAAAAATCCTATGTGGCAGAAAGAAGTTAAATTGGGAGAAATTATTAACCATTTTTTAATACACCTAGCAATTTCAAAAAAACAAAGGGCCGTAGCTTCTTCCGCACAACATATAGATTCTGTGTCACAAAGTAAGGTGAATGCTAAAACCAACACAGGCTGAACATGTTACTAGGCACAATCATGGTTACAAAAATCCACTTAAAACATTAAACACCAACACACCGTCTCTGTGGACGGACAGTACTCAGAAGTCATTCACCTTGTCAAAATCTCTCTCCCTTAGTGCCCACCATAAGAGACATGGATACTTGCCTAGGTGAAACTCTGCCCTGTGGAGATTCCTTACCTCCCCACCACCCCCCCCCCTCGTTTTTTTTTTTTTTTTTTTTNTGATCTCAGTCCTAAACCTAAGGTCAAATCCTAGGCGAGTAACTGGGGCTGTGCTCCCTCCCAGCTTCTCCTGCACCTACAGACACTGGCACAGCAGAGAAGCTGAAAAATCTTTGACTGTCCTGGCAGCAACTATAAACATCAGTATGTGATCAGCCTTCTCCTCAGCACAAATCCAAAATGCAGCCTCACACTAGCTACTATGAAGAAAATTAACTCTGTCCCACAAGGACATGGCGTTATGTGATTGCCATGGAAACACACCAAGATGTACTTTACAGCCATTCAAGTGCCCAGCCAGGGCACAAAGAAGTCACTAGTTGATACCCTGGAGCTCTCCAGGTGGTATCCCTCAGTTCTAGCTGTGTTAATCTCACTCCATGGGCTATAATCCAGCTGTTAATCTGAAAAGCCTCTTTTCTCCAGACACCACACAACATCAGCTGAATAAAGTAATGCATAAAGAGCATCTTCAGAACAAACATTCATTCATCAAACTGAGTACAAAAATTAGCAAAGTTAGTTAACACAGCAAATAATTTTATGTGCATGTTTCCTTAACTAAAATTCACAGTGACAGTAATAGCTGGCCTTGCCTGTCAGTTTTCATAGCCATTCTTTGGCTGCTTTTCCCTCTGTCGTGAAGCTGATATCTTGAATCCCTTCAGAGTCTTAGAACTAGTAAGCCAGGTAGTCTTGTGGCAGCCAAACAGGCTCAGGTATTGTTATATTATCCCTCTGAAGCTGTTGAACCCAGGGGCCTAATCTTTGATGTTATTTCATTTCTTGCTTGGTCACTCTTAGCAGCTGCTTTTGCTAGAAATCTGTAGGCAGGCAAGGTAAGTATTTCAGGTAGTAATGTTTAATCAGTGCTTTCAAAATGCTAATTAAATTATGAACATTTTTTTTGTGTGTGTGAGAGAGATATGTATTTCAACATTGGAGTCTCATGATTTCCATAGCAGACTTCCTCTTTACTTCTGTTCTCTAATATCTGGGCAAAGAGTACAATTGGTAGCATGCTTTCTACGTTATGAGGTATTTTTTCATATCAGCATGGAAGAGTTGATTTTTTATGAGTTTTTCTTTTTAGGCTGTTGAAACATAGATGTGTTCAGATTAGTGTTTAATAACCAAAAACATTTTGTTTCTGTTCTGTCATTGCCTTCTGCGTTCTGTAGAGTGTGTGCCAGTGGAAAAAAAAAAAGGATTTTTCCAGTGTATAAACATAAAGTCATTCAGACTCAACAATAAGGCTTCATATCTTTCTTAATCTTGTAACTTCCTGTTTTCTACCTTGATGTTTTCTTGCAGACAAAGAACAAGAACACCAGAGAGTATCTGTGGAATTAAACCCAAAGACTATAAATGGAGTAGAACAGCATGAGTCTCTTCAGTCATCAGTTCAACTCCAGTGTAACCTAGGCAGGCCAAAGTCAAAATCTTCCTCAGTGAAATCGCCCAATGCTACAACCCAACTTGAAACAAAGACAGATGATTCAGTCAAAAAAAGAGGTAAATTGGATCCCTGGTTGCTGCGTGCTGAGGGAAAAAAAAGGCACGTATGGGAAGAAATGTGTTGGAAAGTGTGAGCAAAATCATTTTCAGCATAACAAAAATGAGTGGAACAATTTGTGGTCTATTTACCATTATACTAGATTCCATTTAAAATAAATAATTTGAATTAATAGTGCTAGTTTAACATTCATGTGGTTTGGGGAAAAAATTTGAGCAAATGTGTTTAGAAACTGAAGAGCGTCACGGAAGGACTATAGAAAAGTTGGACTTATGGACTTAAGTAGGACAACAACTTCATCCTAATCTGGGCGAATAACATGTTGAACTATTCCTGCTCCCTCATTCAGAAAAGCCCAAACCAGCTTTATGACTTTCATGCAATTATTTTTTTTTTCTATTTTAGGGCCGAACATAGAAAAATCAGTTAAAGACTTGCAGCGTTGCACTGTTTCTCTAACCAGATACCGTATGATGATCAAAGAGGAGGTGGATAATTCGGTGAAGAAGATCAAAGCAGCTTTTGCAGAATTACACAGCTGGTAGGTGTTGTGGTTTAACCTGGCAGCTAAACACCACAGAGCCATTCACTCGCTTCCCTGCAGTGGGATGGGGGAGAGAATTGGGAAAAAAGGTAAAAGCTATGGATTGAGATAAAGATAGTTTAATAGGACAGATTATTCTCATCCTAAATCCAAAACACAGTACTACGCCAGCTTCCAGGAAGTAAATTAACGCTATCCCAGCCAAAACCAGAACAGTAGGTAAATGAACTTGAGAAATCCATCAGCACCACCTGAGAAAAGAGGGACTAATCAGGCCAGTGGCATTGGTATGGGGGGGGGGGGGGGTAAAAATATTCAATCTNACTCTGCAGCATTTGGTTTCATCAAAAAAAATTATGATGCCATTAAGTAACTCCTCACCAACCAGGAAGTAATATATGCATAAGTATATGTTTACATACATCCATAAAGATAAATGAGAACAAAACTACAGTTCTTTGGGGAAAAAAAAAAAACAAACCCTCACTGTGTTTTTTTTCCCTTAAGTGATCCATCTTGACGTAATTCTTTTGTATCAAGTTCAGTGGCAGCATATCTGAGCAAAAGAAAGCTTTTCCAAAAATCCTGTCTATGGGGTTTTCTGAAGCCTCTTTTACCTTCTTTAAATCTCTTCTTTCTATACTTCTTTTTTGATCTTATCTTTTGGAAGACAGTCCTTTACTGTCTCTTCATTTCCCATCTTTGCCACTTATCCCACCATTCTTTTTTTATTCCTTTTCCTCATATTTTCTTCTAATTTTCCTATCCACCATTTCATTCCCAATTCTTATCTCTAGCTCCTTCTTTTTCCTCATTCTTTTATCTCTTTATTTTTCTAATTTTTTTCCATTACGATTTCAGTTATTCCTGAATTTGAGTATATATATGTCTTTTGAAAATTTGTAGCAGAAATAATTACTGTAGTAGCAAGTTGTATATTTTGTATATACTTGTCCTAGAAAAATATTTTTTGGTTTGAGTTTTACTCAGCCTTTTGTTAAGCATAGATGCCATATAAAACCTGTTTTATACAGTGTTGCAGTAAACAGAAGAAATTATATTAAAATGTACATGATTGGGTTATAAATCACAGAAGAGTACAAAAACCTTTCACCTGTAATTTGTCCACAATATTTGTCAGTATTTTTATGAGCATATCTTATGAACATGGTGTAGTATTGTCAGAAGTTTGTTAACTCTGGACCTCAGTGGTGTATTCATTGTCTTCAGTGATGCATCTAAAGCGACTTCAGTGCCACTGGGGCTCCACTTCTGTATGAGAGGAAAGTCCAAGTGCTACTGAGCTGATTTGGTGGAAGATTCTGATGCACTGAGCCACCGGTGTCTCTTACTGTCTAGCAGGGAGAGCTTTGTTTCTGTCCCTGTACTCCAGTGAGTGTGGGCTGTGATTACCAGTTGTACTAAACTGCGTATGGTTGTGAGGAGTAAAGTTCATTAACCTCTTGAACCTTTTTTCCGCAGTTTTCAGAGGTGTTTTCAGAAGATTTTAGGAAACTTATAAAATGTTTATGGTTTCTGCTAAGAAGGCTCAGACCTTTTCTCTGAGTAAACTTATAGTTGGGTCTTATTTGCTGTGTAGTTCTCCCTCAAATTATTTTTATAAGTGTTAAAAATATATCATGTCACATGTCTAATCTTGTTTGCAGGCAGTCACAGTCAATTCACTCTTTAAATGATAGTCACTCTGGTCATGGAACAGGCTTAGAACTCTCATGATCTAAGAATAAGGGCGGAGGCACTATATTGGTAAATTCAGAACTGAATTTTTTCACTTTTCATGTGTTCATGCTGTAGCTTGAACACCACTCCAATTAATTGCCTAATGCTAAAATCACTGGATTTCAGTAGATATCACCAGAACCAGTGACACACAGAGCTTCAGACCTCATACAGTCAATACATCATATTCCTGGGCTGAAAGGGTTAGTTTGTGTTATTTACATGTCAGTTTCCTTGCTTCAAAGTTGAACTGAGTATCACTAGTGGTATTGAGAGGATAAAGTAATTAAGTGAGCACTCAGTCTCTTGCATCTTTATCACCCTCCTTGGGCATGGGAGGTTCACTGTGGCACAGTCAACTTGTCTATCAAGGGAAAATGAAGGAATTCAACTAAACTGTTGCTCCCAGAGTGCTATGGAGTAACCAAAAGCAAGGGCATGACAGTGACATCTGGTCATCTTCGTTATAGTGGTCCAAAGCTTTTTGCAAGTTCTTCTCCCAGTTGCTGCTGGAGTGTGGGCTGGTTGAGATGTACAACAGATAAAGATAGAACAGAAACTAAGTGATGTCTGTGATCAGAACTGCAGGGAATACTTGAATGGACTCAATATCGTAACCTAGATGGGAGCTTAACTGGTTCCTGTTAACACGTAGCTGTCATTATCTAAGGGATTTTAGTGAAGCTAAGTGAGGTAAGAAGCTTTAATCTTGTGTTACAGCTGAATGCTGAAACACATACTACTCTCTGTTGTCTCTTTGGGTTTTTCTTTTTTCTTCCTTTGGCAATAGGATAAAAGACCCTTTTTGTGTCCTTTTTGCATTTACTATCAAAATCATGTATTTTAAGAATCAGTAATCTTTTGGACTTCTTAATAAATATTTTTTTTATCTTGTTATGATTTTATCAGTCACAGAAAGGATGAAAAGGTGCAAAGATAAAATAATATATCTTCCTTCTACCTCCAGGCAGCACATGAAACCATTATTATGAAGATAAATGGATAGCAAATGTGGCCTAAGATGTCCCGAAAACTTCAGCAGAAAGATTCACGAGAACTTTTCCTTTTAGCAGCAGAAACTGTTGGGTGATAGTTGCTAGTGGAAGTCATATCTCTGTCTGGCTCAGACATTTCACAGCTTGACCTAACCGATGAAGAGAAGTTACTCCTGAACACGCTCGGTCAGTACTGTGCTGCTATTTAAAAAGTCACCTATCTGGCAAAACAGTGCATCCATCCTCCCATGATCTAAAAAAAGGAGTGGTTTGGATTAGGTGTGCTGTGAACACTTGTAAATTCTGGGAAAAACAATGCAGTGCGTGCTTCCAGATTTAACTTTTTAATGAAATGGGGCCAAAAAAACATCCCGGAAAGATGCTTTTTTAAAAACACCGCAGTAGTCTTACTTTCTCTTTCTCAGAGAGACCCCCAGGGGTTCATGCCAACTGGAGTAATTCTCTGCATGCTCAGAACAAGTGATAGTGACTTTTACACAGTGCTTTTTATGCCAGGAGACACGAGCATTTCACAGACCATGGACTGGACCAGGCATGGCACTTTGTCCCACTCTGTGGGAAGTCTTTTGCAGTCTCACATGGATTCTGCTTCTGCTGTGACCTAGCATTCTCATCACCCCTGCTCTTGCAAGGCTTTCTATGACATTGCTTTTCCCCAAGGTTATGAGAGCACTGGGCAGAGCAAGCTGAAGGGCACTGTTAATGGGACTCATGTGCACCTGAAAGTTATGAAGAAGATCCTTCTAACAGTACTCCCTGAGACAGTGTTTCTCCTCATAGCATCCAGCTTTGGTGTGTGGTTATCAGGAGTATCTCTGTGTGAGTGAGAACATAAGCTTTTCCACTTATGGCTTGGACATGTCAGAGCATAGCCACGTCTCACAGTAGTGTAGGGCAAGGAACAGAAAAATACCAACTAGTGCTTAAGTTGCAGGGGAAGGTCAAAAAAGCTAGATGAACTTCCCTCTCAATAGAGTGCGCTTGAGACATATGTTGCCAAGGTTAAAACCTGTATGCTGTAATTGTGTTCTCACTTTTCCACCAAGAGACTGAATAATGATCTTGGGGATAAAAAGAGAGCCCCAGGAAACCTGAGTCAAATGTATAGAGCACAAAAGGAGCCACAGTTCCTCATAACACCTCTTGCCAGAAAATAATTTTCACATATTAGGCATCTGTACAGTCATATGGAGAACTAAAAGGAAACATCTGGTACTTGTCCATATGGTCTGCTTCCAACCGCGAATGGAAAATAGTCTGTAGAAAATAGTGAAGGCCAGGTTTAATTACACTGCGTGCGGAACTGGACCAAAGAAAGACAAGCTTCATCTACTCTTTGCATCTCAAACACATGAGTATGTCCAATGCTTTATAAAGAGCCTGAAAATTAACACAGTCAATGATTTCTAGAGTGAACAAAAAGCATTTCAAAGCTCTACCATAGGCTGGGTAAAAAATTGACTCTGACGTAAAGCTGGAAAAATGGATTTTGGCAATATTAAAATTTTTTAAAATATATTAAAATACATTCAGGGAACAACTAGGAAGCACGTACTGTATATTTGGGGAAGATAAAGCAGTTTTGCTTTTATTTCCTAAGTTTAAATCAAAGCAAAGGAGTGGTTGAAGGGGCAAAGATGCTAGTTAAAGGAATATAGTTGTGTCTGTGCTACCTCCGTGCTGGGTGATTAGCAACACTGCCAGTGCTCACAGTTGAAGAGTGAACACAGTAATCCCCTTTCTAGGACCCCTGCTTGGCAAACTCTAAAGATGATGGTTTTCTGTTTCCCCAAAGCCCGGAATCAGAGACACCAGATGAAGAGCTGCGTGTCTCTGCTACCAATGTGGTAGTTTAGAGCACGGGCAGATGGCTGGAAAGACCAGGACTGGTATTGCTTTACACTAAACAGAGTTCCTGTGCTGTTTCTCTCTGTGTTTCCAGACAGTCCTCAATAGCTTTCTGTCTGTGTCTATCTGCTGGCTGACCTTTGGTAGTCCTTGTGTCTATAAAGTAAAGATTTTCAAACCCTTTTGCAGTTTATTCTGATAGTGTTTGCCCATTGGTCTCATAATCCAGTCCATAACTTTGCCAGTGCAGAGAAGGAAAAAACAGCCTCCCAAGCATTTAGGTTTCCTCAGGCTTTCAGGTGCCTTCAAAGACCAGTGCTTTTATTATGGCCCCTGGGCCCTGCCCCTGCTGCCTGGGAGGTCTGGCAGGACCTGACTGAGTAGCTCTGGCCTCAGGCTGGCTCCTTGCCTGCAGAGCTGCAGCACTGGGAGAGGGGCTCTCCAGCAGTTTGGGATTACTGTTATGTATTAGTGGAGAGCACAGATGGAGCTCATGAAATTGTGAGGGTTTAGGTTTCAGCGAGAGATACATACTGTCATGCTTCTGACCCATTTGTCTTCTCCAGATACTTGCTTCATCCCTGTATATTTCACTAAATTTGCAAAGACATTACAGAGGAGAAATCCAAAGGTGGATTACACTCCTAGCCTGCTGGTCATACTTTATAGCCTTGTGCCTCTCCTCTTCCCTCCCAGTCATTCATAGGTGTGTTTGTCATCCTTAGTAAAACACAAGCACATGCGCTTTCTGGGGCCATGCAGGTAGATTGTTGCTTTTGTGTATGTCGTTGTGGATTAAAAGTTAATATATCCTTTCTGATCTCATTGTTAAAGACTAAGGAGAAATCTAATTTATTAAACACATATGGGGAATAACTGTATCAAAAATATTCAACAGGTGTTAGACCAAAGAGCTAGACTCATCTCCTTTCTTTGTGGCCGCTTTCCGGGATGCTTCGGGGAAAGTTACCTCTCCTCTGTAGCAGGAGCCCAAGAACAGGGACCAGTCTTCAACTTTGACAGAGTGTGTTTAGGCTGAAATATATAAAGCAAGGAAGATACTCAGCTACCTCAGTAGTCAGAACAGAACTGAGATACAAATAGGAAAGTAACACTTTACAAATTTATGTAAAAATGTGCATGATGCTAACAAGCCATTGTACAACTTATGCTCACAGTTGTTAAAACTCTGCCAAATTGTGAGGTGATGCCTTCATTTCTTAATAAATAAAATTTAGAAGTGTTCTTTCAGGAAAAGGTTTTCCATGTCAGTTTTCAGCTTAAACAAGTTTTGATGATCAGGCAATAAATTTCTAATTGTTGGTGAAGAGAGCTTAAATATCTATTTGCAGTTTTCTTTTAATTATGATAGGTTTACCAGGCCCCAGTGTGCTAGCTGGCTGCTAAAGAGAGCAATATTATTGAAGGTAGACAAAGAATAACACAAAATAAACTTGAATAAGCCTTCAGGCGTTTTTACTTTTACCAGATGGTACACTGCAGAGGGAAAGATTCAGTGGAATTGATTTATCCTGTCTCTTGTTTATCTGCTTATTGTCAGACTGTATCTGCGGTCAGAATAAAATTCATGTAATCTGGTTTGCCGTGTAAACATTGTGCATATGGTAATACACTGATCAAATAACAACCTTCAAGCACCATGAATATTTAAAAACTCTTGAGCTAATACTGGAAGAATATAATTTACTGAGACATTGTGACATTTATAATGTAGCAACAGCTTTTTCTGCAGGTTTATTAATATAAAGAAAATTTGGAAATGCCATTTTGTAATTGGAGAAATAATATAACTATTCAGTAATCCTATAAAGCCTGTAATCACCCATTACAGGTGATTGGGCTTTACATTTATGTTCTCATCATATCATTCTAGTTCCTTGTGCTGAAAGTTTGACTGGGACAGTTACGTTTTTGGATTGAGGTGGGGGATTCTGTTGTGAAATACGCAATTGTTTTAGAGGTTCTTATCAGTTGTCTTTTCACCCCACCTGTGGGTCAAATATGTTCATGCTAGAAGGGAAATGTGTATATGAAATAAGGCATAATGCTTAAAGACCAGCATTGAGTTTATCAGGATTATTGTGTGAATTTGCATGCTGTCTCAGCTCAGATATAGCAGACACAGTGACAGTACTAACATCCCTCAAACTTTGCTTGAGTTTGTCAGGAGATTGTTAACCAGCATAACTTTAAGGAGCTACTGGTGTCTGTTCAACAGCAAAGGACTGAGGAAAGTCCCTGGAGAATGGTGTATTTTTTTGAAGCCTAAGCTGTTAGACTCAACAGTGTCCCACAACTAACACCCTTCCTCATGAAAAAAGGACTCAATTTGTGTTCCAGCATCTCATCTGCTGAAGCAGACTTGTCCTGAATTAAGCTGAGGAAGAGTTAACTTTCTTCATAATAACTAGCAAGGGGCTGTGTTTTGGATTTGTGCTCAGAAGAAACTGATAAAAAGTGATGTTTATGCAGCTGCCAAGGCCTTTCTTTTTGTCAAGAGAGAGAGAGAGTGTCTATGTCCTCAGCTGGTATAAGTTATTACAGCTGCATTGTCTTCAGGTAAGGGCAACTCCATTTGTTGATTAAAGAAACTTAGTTTATCACATTAACTAGTCTCGTATCGAGAAAGGCACCAATCACTTGTCTTGTTTTATTCTTTAGTTTTCCCAGTGGTAGTTTGTAGGTACAAGGGAAGTACTCAGGTGGTTGTTCTCCATCACATTCATCAGAGTCTTGGCCTCTAGTACTACAACATCCAAACGGTTTCCTGAAGTGTTCATCAGAGACAACACTAAAACAATAGGAGTGGCAAATTGTTTAGTAACAGATAAGATCTGACTATAAAATATGATAAATGTAGGACTGCTATGGCCTTGTTCTCATTCTGATATTAAAAGTGTTTTTATTTGGCATCAAAATAAAATGTCAGGGGCCAAGCAGTTTAGCAAGCATCAGTTGTTGGAGTGGGGAGAAGACAGTGATGGAATTAACTGGGTCAAAACACAGTTCTGATGAGCTTTGCTGTTGTAAGCTTGTTGCTTGAATATTTTTTCAAGCCAAAAGTGTATGTTTATATGGCCTACATAGTACACTAGGGAGGTGCTTTTGTAACAGAGACACGAAAAGTTGGAAGAGTGCAGACTTTTCAAATTCAGCAGAAAATACTAAAGACCATTAAAATCTCTTTTTTTGTGGAGGGTAGAAACAGGTGAAAACTTACAAGACTAATTTCAGCCACCTGCTGTGAAAGCCGAGGAAGTTTATTATACCATGTAGTTACAAAAGCTAATTGAGAATAGATTAATTCTGAAAAGCTGTTGCTATTTAGATTGGCAAGTTGGAATCATCACCTGCCTATCTGGAGTCCTAGCTTAGTGCTTATGCCTGGAGAATATTGAGGACCAACTGGAACAAGTGTGTCCTTTCATTGTAAGAGTATGCCTCTTAACTGATTTGCTATACCGTAAAAAAGCCTTGCTGTTCTCTTTCCTCTGGTGTGTAGGTCACACTAAATTGATCTGGCAGGCCAAAACAATATTTTTAGTCCTCTTTATATATATATGAAACAGAAAATTGTGTTATGCTGCAATTTTATTGTCTTGCTGCGTAGTTTACCATCAGCCAACCTGCCTCTGTCCCTCTTGTTGGCTATTGCAAGGCAGCGTGAAGGTAGTAGCCTCCCCTCCTCTAAAGGTGGCATGGTTGACTGGCAAAAGCTGAGGGCAGGACTCTGCAGAACTTGTGTTGCAAAGATCCTATATGAGCTTGGTTAATTTATGGGAAGATTTCAAGGAAGGCTGCATGGCACTTGAACACACTCTAGCTGGAAATTTCTGGGTCAGTAAAACTGTTTTATCTGCCATGTGTTCCCCAGGCTACCCGCTCTCTAATATTTCCCTGTTTTAGTTAACAGTCTTTCCCTTCTCTGTAAGTCTTCTGTCTTTTGTTGCTGCCCACTGAACTCCGCAGGATCTTTCCTTTCTTGCTAACAGCCTCCTAGACAAATGTTTTGTTCTGGAGTTTTCTATGATGTCTTCCTTCTGGTGGAAATTGGTTCACATATAGCTCTGTCTTCACTGGGTACAAAAGCTTATGTTTAAGGATTATTTTACTGAAAGGGTTGACAGCTCCACTTCCTTTGAGTGTGTGCCTGGATTTACTCCTGGTGTTTGACCTTTCTGCAATTTTCCCTCCTGCTGCTGGAGTTTACTCACTTGTGCAAACATAAACATTAACATTGGTGGTGTTTATAAAATGTGAACATGACTAAGAATAATATAGTGAGGGGGAAATAGAGTAGCACAGCAGAGCACTATCCACTGGAGAGCATTCTGCAGTGGTGGTGTTTGACTGGGCAATGTTGCTGAGTTGATGATGTGAACAATTTACCAGACTCACTCTGCTATCAGTAGACCCTCCTGAACAGTTTGTACTTTTGACAGTTTAAAAACACTGTCTGGGATTGCGCACCAGAGATGTGTGAAAGGAGAGGCACACGAGACCTTTAGGAAGGCCACGTAAAAGTGGAACCACACCTTTGCAGTCCTGGGAAGAATGGGGGGCAAGGAAGCTGACCTCTGTTGTGGAGATATGTTAGTGCTTATTTATGTCACAGACCATTTTCTTGTTTACCCTGGCATACCTTGCAGGAATATCTCTATTTAAGGAAGAGAAGGACCTCTTTCCACATGGCTTTAATTCTGTTTTATTCTTAATATTGCACTGAGAGCTAAGCTGTATTAATGTGGGTAGCAGCAATGGCTTAATTAGGAAAGAGACCGTTTAGTCATTTGAGGACTGCTGTGCCCAGGCAGTGCTGAAGAGGTAAATCAGAGCGGCTTCTGCATCTGTGCAGACACATGGACAGGCCAATGAGATGTTTGTGTAAATCAGCATACACTGATTATCACTATTTTTTTTATAATCAGCTTTCCTAGCTGTTTCTTCAGCTTCCATTTTTTAAGTCTTATTAATTTCAAAACTGTCCATAACCAAGATCTGAAGTCTTTGTGTAGTTACAGCTTTTGATTTTGATGGAATTCTAGCATGGATTAAACTGTGGGTTTTTTCTTTCTTTTTTTCTTTTTTAGCATCGTAGACAAAGAAGTGTCATTAATGGCAGAAATTGATAAAGTTAAAGAAGAAGCCAGTAAGTAAAAAAATATGTAGGAAACTTTTGGAATAGTCATGGAAACATTTGTTTAGTTTGACAGAAAATTACACAGTACATAAATTTGGTTAGTAGCATTCCAACATCTTTCGTTGTATAGGTATATAATCAAGTAAGTCTTTGATGTTCTAGATTAGTTTTTGTATAGCTTCAGTCTATAAGGATTGTGCATCAAAATTTTAACATTATGAAATTAAGGTAAATCAAAAATTCCTATAAGATAGATTTAAATTATTTATTCCTTCTGCTTACTTATCAGAGCTTTCTGGCCACTTTTTTTTTCTTATTTCTGTGGTTTGTCAATTACTTCATTTTAATTTCTTAATCACTGCTTGCTTGCTTATTATATTATATTTATGAGTTAGAATATTGGAAATTATTCGGAGAATAGGTTATTGTGTGGCCTTGCATACCTTTAGGGATAGTGATCAAGCTTATGAATTAGAACAATAAAAAAAATCAAAAACTAGATGTTTAAGAGTATTTGTTTTCTTAAATATCTGTGGGAGTTGATCTGATTCCAGCTTTCATGTTGTCTTTGTTTTTTGCATAGGTAAGGTGTGTATATATATATTATATATATGTTCTGGTTTGGGGGGAAAAAAAAAGATAAGCCATGTATTAGGACACCACAATATTTGTTTTATACCCCATCTGAGATACAGTATTCATGTCTCAGTAATCAAGGGGATGTGTTTCACTAGAGAGCACTAAGCAAGAAACTGAAGAATAACCACAGTATTGTTAGAATGATACTTTGCCTGACAGATGAAAATATCACTGCCATGTATGCATACAATCCTTTTATTGATTTGTGAATTTGAGGTCCTTCCAAGGAGGGTCAGAAATATGTGTAACATTCTTGAACGCTTCATTTGCATCTAGAACTCTTACTTAGTTCATAAATGTATACTAGTTAATTATTTTTTTTTAATAGTCTAAATCCTCTATTGCTAGCTAAGTCTCTTGTAGTTGTATATGTGTGGAAACTAAAAGGTATGAGTTGTTACAGCAAAGATTGGCATTAGTTTGTGTTTGGAATTTTATATGCTAACTTTTCTGTTATGTTCTAACTAACGTGAAATGTGGATTTGGAGTTCTGTGTTATTCTGGGGAGGAGTTGTGGATGGAAACATGTCAGCAGCTTTTTGGTTACCTGCAGAAACAGGTAGCCATAATCCACTACAAGGCATGCGCTCACGCCCAAGAAAGCTAATGGTAAAATTTCCATTGCTATCAGCAGACATGGATCTAAGCCCTAACTGCGTGAGCAAAAACACATTTTGGAACTCCACTATCCAGGGCTGATGGTATCCTAGGGCCCCTTTATTAATCTTTGCCAGGTATAGTAGTAAATTTTGTGGAAAGTAAATCTAATGCTTATCTACAGGCCTGCAAAATGCTGCGTTTGCACACAGCAGGTTATATTTCCCTGCTTTCATGCCAGCTCCACAAATGACACTGGATGGCCCCTGTACCTGTCTTTTAACAGTGTAGCTTCTGCTGTCTCTCAAGGCTGTTGTAGGCTTGTAAAGTGCCTTCAGAACTTTAGGCAGAAAGTTGTTGTAGGACTGTAACATGCTAACCAAGGTTTACATTATTATTTATTTTCACATCTCTTTGCTGCACTGGAGGACTAATTTACCGTGGGTAATCTTACTCTTACTGTCAATACTGGTAATTTTCCAAATATGATAATTTCAGGTTTTTTAAAAAATTGGTATTTCGCTGGCATCTTATGTGGAGATAAGTGCCAGTATGAAATGAGAGCATATGGTTTGGACAGTCACTTCAGCAAAGGGGATGCTCACCTTGAGGAGAAACAATATTAGCATTACCTAGAATAAGCAATAAAGTAGAACTATTGGACAAATAAAAACAGCTAGTAAACTGTTCATTTAATCTGATAAAAGTTTCTCAGACTTGTAGACCTTATTCCACAAAAATGAAATTAAAAGATCAGCTAGAGAGATAGATCCGCACCTGTTCTGAGCATAAGTAATAATGTAGGCATAGATTTACCAAGAGGGCAAGTACCCACCCTCTGCCTTCCCTGCCCTGTGTGACACACGCTCCTCTATCAGATGGTTTGGTTGCTCCCACAAAGCTGTACAGCCACAGCTCTGTCTCCCTGCACCTGCTGGACCATACTGTACTTTATGAAACACTGGAACAGGTTGCGCAAGGAGGTGGTAGATGCCCCATCCCTGGAAACATTCAAGGTCAGGGTGGACGGGGCTCTGAGCAACCCGATCTCATTAAAGATGTCCCTGCTCATTGCAGGGGGTTGGATTAGATGACCTTTAGAGGTCCTTTCTAACCCAAACTATTTGATGATTTGATGATAGTTTAAAAAGAAGGTGCCATCTGATTAAATAAATTATAATGGGTTGAGAAACTACTCTGGAAGTTTGTGGCAAAAGGCAAAGAAGCCAAAGTCTCCACAGCTCTAATGGAGTCAGTGGCTTTAGGATAGTTTACAACTACCGCTCACCCTGCCTGTAGGCATAAACTCTAGAGAAAAGACTATGATTGTTATTATTTTTACATTTAGATACTATCTTTCCTCTTTGCCATAAGTGCTGATCTCACCAGCCAATTAATCAGTTGTTGCTTTTACACTGAGTCACTATGTAGATAATAGAGTTTGCATATATTTAATTTTCCATTAAAATTGTAATGTCATATTATCCTGCATGTAAGTGGGCTGTTGCTTTGTGGTTCATGGTTAATCTTTTCCTGTAAGAATGTAACTATTCACCCCTTCCTTATATAAAATGTACAAGATGGGCAGCAGTGAATATTTATTATTTTTTCATAAAGATTGCTGGCCTCTGTAATACTGTTTTGCTGTAGAAATGGCAACTGTGTACGTTCTGTACTTAGAAGCAAAATTGAAATACCAGTGATTCTAATGTAAACATTATATGAACAGATTTTTTTCAGAGGAACTGAAATGCCTTTGTGAAAATAAAATGTGTCTTCAGAAATAGGTTGTTGACTCCATGTAATGCTTCTTTCCATGTCTCCATGGAAGGCTCCCTGATTTTGTGCATAAAAATAAAGCACTGGAAAACTCAAAACAACATGTCTCTGCCCCTGTTTGTCTAAATGATGAAGGATTGGTTTAACTTTGATTTTCTGACAGCTATCCCGTTTCCAGATCTTTTTCAACATCAGACAGTTCAGTTAAATACGCTGATTGACTTAATCTGTGCAAGCAGCATAGTGGAAGTCCAGTTGAAGTCAGGGGTCTGAGATGTGTATGTTTCTCACATGTGATGTAGAGTGTTAATGCCCAAAGAGTAATGAATTACAGCACAATTTACCTTCCTACTGTTAATTATTGACTATTGGTATTTGGCAGTGGAAATCCTGAATGCTCGGCAGAAGAAAGCTGAGGAGCTGAAGAGACTGACAGACCTAGCCAGTCAGATGGCTGAAGCACAACTGTCTGAACTCAGGGCTGAAATTAAGGTCAGGCATTCACTTCTGTTTGGGTATTTTAACTGTTTGCATAAATGCCAAGAAAGCAGTGTCCTGCTAGCATGCCCAGGGTGTTCGTTGCTGCTAGGGGCCAAAGCGTAACTAGCTTTCCGTGGGGAAAGCATACCTTCTTAAATCGTTAGAGCCCCTCTGAACAGTATGCAGACGCTATCAGAGAAGTGTCAGCTATCCCCTCACAAGTGGAGCAGTGGGGAGTTTTGCTGTTTGTATATCATTTATCAGACTCAGTTAACAAGTAAACCTGATAGCTTCAGGTTCAATGATCAAACACATACACTTTGATGAAATGACCCACTGTCCAAGTGTGGCAGTGATCCACCCATCACTGGGCTGTGATACATGTACTCTGGTAAGGATGGGAAAATACTTTGTTCTCCGTAGAGATCCCGCGTACAGGGCAGAGTCAAGAGTTTGCTGAGCCTTAAAGTGAACTTAAGTATTGATTGGTTTCTGTACCATCCATAGTCGTTTGCTCAGAATATAAATTGCTGTTAACTTGTCTGTATTTTTGCAGCACTTTGTGAGTGAACGGAAATACGATGAAGAGCTGGGCAGGTCTGCTCGATTTTCCTGTGATACAGAACAGCTGAAGACCCAAATTCAGCTCTGTGGAGAAAGTAAGTGCTGGTGATTTCTCACACCAGAGTTCTCAGAACGTAGCATCCCACAGACCTGTTCAGGAAATATCGGCAGAAATAATAGCACGTGTACTGCTGGAGTGTGTCAGGCAGCAAGCCTGACATGAACAGTATATCCGGATGTGGCAGTCTTGCTGAACGTGCGCAAGTCAACTTCACAGTATACAACGCATTAGACTCACTGTACAGGTGCTGCACAGTCCATCTGCATGTGCACAGTGCCCTCTTCGTCAGAGATTTCCACGTATTACTCAGATCTATTGGAGTTTTCCATCTTAACATGATTTCCAAGTGGAAATAAAAGTCAGCTCTGGGGAACACTCAAATTCAGTAATTTATGAATAACTAGTAAATCAGAAGCTTCTCTGTGTGAGCATAATACTATGAGACCAGTTCAGATCTCTCCTGCTAAGAAGTAACTCCCCAGCTTTATTAACAGTATTCACTGGGTTTTTTAGGAGCTAAAGGTAGACCCAAATGTTCCTGTTTCCAGATGATCTGCCCTTCTCGGAAATTCGGGTTTTCTGCTCCAAGTACCATGTCCCTGTTGCAAAATACAAGATAGCCTGTTTCTCATGTTTATCATTATTTTTCCCCCAAAAAAGCAAATGCTATAATGCTTTGCCCCATATGATTCCCTGTCTTGTGATACCCCATCAGTACCATCACTCAGGAGAAAAACTGTTAACACAATACTAGTGCATCTTGTCAGAAGGAAAACAATTTCAGAAAGAAAAATAATTAAAGTTTTCAAGGAGTTACTAGAAATAGGAAAAAAAAACCCCAAAAATGACACAGGCTGCCAATACGATCTTCTGACTGCATAGCTGAAGAACTGACTTCTTCGAGTCATAACCAGTTTAATTCATTAGATCATAAAAATTGCTTTTGCATAATACTTTGAAGATCCCTCTAACCCTATATGCTGTTTCTCACTGAAGCCAACACAGGATGTTTCAAAGGAAGGCATAAGCTTCCCAGTAATGCATCTAGTTGTTCAGTCCTCATAGACCCTATCTCATACCCTGAAGCTTAAGAGATTAAAAATTCTGGAGAGATTATCATGACTAATATAACCACAGCTGCTATTGATACAACCTTTTCTTTTAGACTCATTGAACTACTTCCCTAAATAACTTCCAGCTGCAGTTAATTCTGCAAGTTAATTATTTATACCTCATCTCAGTAAAGCATTACGTAAGCATGGTTTGATGCAGACCTGCTGAAATCAGGTCAGTGAAGTAAAAAGAACAGCTATTAGCCGTGAAGCAGTGCCATCTTTCAAATGACAGTGCACTGGCTGTCTGAAGAATTTAGCTCTAATCTGCCCTCAGTGACCTTAGATGAGCGATTCATGCTGTTGGCATGTCTTTGATAAGAGCTCTTCAGTGCAAAAGTTGTTTCTGTTTCGAGCATCTCACAATGAGGCCTATACACTGCTAGGAGCTGCAAAGACCCCTCAAATAGAGATTATATCAGGCCTGTAGCTAAGAACAGCCCCTGTTGAAGGCTTTAACAAAAGCAAAACCACAGAGCTTGTGCAAAGGAAAGCATTTTCTAACATGAGTAAGAGGGTAGGCAGCATATATCATAGAATCATAGAATGATTTTGGTTGGAAAGGACCTTAAAGATCATCAAGTTCCCACCCCCCTGCCATGGGCAGGGACACCCTCCACTAGACCAGGTTGCTCAAAGCCTCATCCAGACTGGCCTTGAACACCTCCAGGGATGGGGCATCCACAACCTCCCTGGGCAACCTGTTCCAGTGTCTCACCACCCTCACAGTGAAAATTTTCTTCCTAATGTCTAGTCTAAATTTACCCTCTTTTAGCTTATACCCATTACCCCTTTTTTCTGTTAAAAATACATTTTTATTATAAGCACCTGGATTTTTTATATGAGCTTCCATGTGTAGCAATCTATTTGGATCTACATGAAGTGGATTAGTGCATTGCATTCAGTTCCAGTTTTTATAGATATCCATGGTACAGAAGAACCTTTGTTAACCATCTCCTTAGAGAGGAATGAGCAACAGGCACTAGTCTTTTTTTCTTCTTCATAAAAAATATTTAGACATACTAAGGAAGCTTTCATGGCTGTTACCTGTGTTGTAGCTAGTACATATATAGACAAATGTCAGGCTCTTCAGCTGTCCATGATCAAAGAATAATTTGGAATCTAATTTAGTATGTGGTGTCTGCGGACACAACTTCCTTTGACCTCAAGCAGTCAACAGAGTTACTGGCATACCACTTACTTCCTTCTCATGGAAACTCACGTTTCTTCCTTTGTTGCCTAAAGACTTCCATCAGGAGCATTACTGATAGGACAGCAATGCCTGGGGCAGTCCTTAGAGCACAAGTTTAGCTTAACTGGTTAAAAGTTCACAAGCAAACCAGTGGGTACCACAAATTTTGAGAAGTTTCCTTGGATGACCAAAGCCTAGCCTTCTGCCAGGCACTTTCCAGTTTTAGTGTGGTTCCACCACATTGGCTCTTTTGTCTCCAGAAGTGCTTCACTATGAGGCAGTTTCACAAAAGTAAAATGCTGTGGCTTGATTCCAACCCTAGTTATCTAGCTTACTTCTTTATTTAAGGCTAGAATTATGCTACCAAAATTAACTGTAAGCAGGGTAAGAATACAGCCTTATGTTTAGATGTTGATCATTTAATTGATAACACAGACTACTGTTTTTATAGTTTCTCATCCAAAGAACAACTATTCCTCAAGAACACCATGTAGTTCAGTGCTGTCTTCAATGACCTCACATGCAACAACTGGCAAGCAAAATGTGCATAGCAGAAAGTCCTCTAGTCATGCCAAGAACTCTGATAATAAAACAGCCATCACTAAAGTACAAAGTCACCTTTCTTCCAATCCTACAGAATCTTCCTCCCAAGGAGTCACAACAAATAAGCAGGTAAGAAACCAGTTACGAACTAAACTAAATTCTTTTTAAAATTTCAGAAAAATACAAAGTATTAAAAGTTGTTAATACAAAATCAAATACTGGTTTTCAGTATGTATATTTAATTAATGATTTATTAAAATATGCAAGTACATATTTTCCAGCTTAATTTTCAAGGCAGTGTGAACAAAGGGGAAATATTAGAAATGCCATACCAGCAAAGACCGCTGTCTGGTGTTCAGAAGTGACTCGTGGCAATTAATAGACTGAAAAATAAAAACCCTCCATAGCA
The DNA here is from genome assembly GCA_013400615.1 of Syrrhaptes paradoxus. NCBI lineage: Eukaryota > Metazoa > Chordata > Aves > Pterocliformes > Pteroclidae > Syrrhaptes > Syrrhaptes paradoxus. The sequence continues at coordinate 20,407 of VZTO01010634.1, forward strand.
GTTAATTGCCCTACATGCTACAATGCAGAAACATTAATTCCTGATCCTTGACAAATGATCCACTGATGTGCTGTTGAAGCATGATTATTAGACAGACTTTGAAAGTGGAATCCTACCAGGTTTAAAAGCATATTATTTCAGAAGCTGTATAACACAGCTTACAGTATTGTGCTATATTGGTCACTGTTTCATTGTAAGAGCACCTTAGAATGTCCTTGTACTGTTGTGCTTAGGTAAAGCTATCACTGAAGATGATCTGAATTTTGTCCCAGTAGGGATTTTAGGCTCAAGTAGGTACCTGAAGGGAAACAGCCGGGCATTACATAATGTCAGTGCCTGTATGGAATCAGCTGCCCTGGCAGTCATGCTAATACAGCAGTTCAGCCACTTCAGGATCACTTCAGCCACTAAGGATCAAAGCTTCCTCTGAGCAAGATAGCACAATGGATCTCTCTCCCACCATGTGGACTCTTGACTTTAATTTACATGTGAATTTCTGTTCTTCTGCAGTCTTACTGTAGTATTTACACAATACTTTACTAGGAAAGGTATTTTTGTGATTTTGGAAAAAATCAGTCGGTATCAAGTTCTTTACTTCTTCTTAACTGCTGCTGTTGAGATGTCCAGTATTTCATCCACTTCTCTGTATTCTTTTGGGTCATGGAAGATGTTAATTCAGCGTCAGTGGTGAACCTGCCATTTATATTTCCAGGCTGCTCAGATGTAGCATGTTACTCATAGTTCAGTTTTTAAGTGTTATAGAGAGCTCAGGCAGCAATCAAAACTGTATAGTGTTTTCCTTCTCCTAGTTAAACTGAAAATTTTATCCTCAATTTTTGTTAATTCTGACTGCTGTATTTCTTGTCCTGTTGGAAGGATTCAGATAACCTAACAGTTATCCACTTTCTTTCTGGGTAGAATGGGCCTTCTAGCCAGAGACGAAGATTCAATCCACAGCACCAAAACATCCGGCTCAATGGATCTCTTAAGTCACAAGGTGCCAGTAATGAGGCAGATCAAAATAATATAAAGAGTGGTTCCAGGTCTGAACACAGAAGACAGCAGCATAACAGCTTCAGATCTAAAAATAAAGGAGCTATGAAAAATCAAGAGCAGCCCACGACTACAAGGACCACAGAGAATCCGACACATTCAGAGAAGACCCGACGAAAGCATCACACACCAGACACCGCAGATCACAGGCCTTTCCAAGGCAGTGTTGGCAGGGTGTCCCAATGCAATTTATGCCCTGCAAGGATGGAGGTTTCTGCTGATGCCACTGTTCTTTCAGTGCCAGCTGTGACTTTGGTGGCTTAAAATGTCATGGTGATGGCAGGCAGAGAAATTTAATCTCTTCATTCATAGTTTCTTGCTCAAGATGCTTGTTGGTGAAGAAAGTAAGTCAGAACATAGTAATTTTAAATCTGTTGCTGCTTAAAACTTGTTGGTATCTTTGTTACTTACTGATTATCAAAACTAATTCCTACTTTCAAGGCTTTGCCCAATATGTTCACAGTTATTTTGTCATGACAGTACAGAATCTTACCAAAGCAGCATTTACTTCTTAGAAAAATGAAATCTAGATTGGAAAAATAATTTGATAATTAAATTTATAATAGCAAAAACCTGTTGTAGATATGTGGTTATACCAGTCAATGCTATTGTTTTTTAGAGCAGCCTATGATAGAAGGATCCCAGGAAGCCTGTATGCTGTGATCTGCAATGAAATCAGATAATCTTGTAGAATTTTTCAGCAAATCTCTATACACTTCTTTCTTTCTGTGCGTGTATACACGTACATGCATGCACACTGTATACACAGAGAGTATTGTTATATACAAGAACATTTGAAAAAGCAGTACATTTGATTTTAGCTTATTATTCCATAATCTGAGATCTTTAAATTCAAGTATGAATTGTATTAAATGTATTACACATTGGTATTTTTCATTGACAAACTATTTTTATGAGGCTGAGGAAAAATGCTAATTTCTTAAGTTTGGAATGTATATAGTCATGGCTATTCAGATGCACAGCCCTATTCTCCATCCTTATCAGCCACTTTTCTATGACTAGTTGGATTTATTTTTTTGCACATTAAAAGTTGCAGGTGTTCTAGACTTGAATCCAAATTATTTTTCTATATTTTTGCTGTAGGAACCATCTGTCTATAATGAGAGCTATGACTAATAAATTTGTTACAGCAACATGCAGCAGAATGTGGAGGTACATATTTGAGCAGATACAACCTTACGAGTTTTCTATTAAAATAAAAATCTTACTTAGTCTTAATGTTCTGATTCTGTATTTCAGAAAACCTGTTTCTTCAAAAAAATTAAAATCTTCTTTCTAAAATATTCTGGTGTTTGCTGCTTTGCAGTGCCTAACCTTTGTGATCTTACTCAAATTGTATTTGCTTTATTCAACTGGTATCAGTGGAAGGCTTCTGCTGAGTTTGGATTGGACTCGGCTTTTGGTTTTAGCTAGATTCTAATGCCACAAGTGCACAGAACAGAACCTTCCCATGAGAGCTACCTCCATCCTGGACATACTTTTAATATAAGTTGTTATTTAACATCATAAGGTCTCAGAACCCACACCTGGTGTCAAGTGAACTAATGGCCTAAGTGTCAGAATCGTAAAAGAGTAAAAGGTCAGTAAGACTGACCTCCCACTGAGGTCAGTAAGAGCAGGACCCACAAATATCTTTAAAAGTTTACTCCTAGGTTATTGTTTGCTATTGCTTTTTACTAATTTCCTCTGCCTAGTTTCTGTTAGCTAACTGCACACTTCCTTAGTACTGACTGGTTTACTTTTCCTCTGTGGCCCTTGAAAAATAATCTCAAATTGTAGAGTGAGGTGCATTCCTTATGGTTGGTTTTTATTATTTTTATTTTTCTTGATACCTGTATACAATTTGCTACATGTGAATATTGGTAAAACCTGATCCTAAAAGGCAAATAACTCATCTTCATCTGGGGGAGTGGTGAAAGAAAAATAAACACACATAGGTAAACACTGGCTTTCTTAGCACTGCAAGCACTGCTTCTATCCTAGTTAATCACCTATCATAGTTTTAAGCTGAATGTTTTGAGTAAATTGAACTGAAATTCCAGAATCTGTGTTGGCCACACCCATCAGATAGGTAGCTTTTCAAAATTTATCTGTTGCTTTACAATTTGACCTGTAACCTTACCATAAGAGATGTAATTGTAATTTCCATGCAGATATTACACAGGAATCTTACTATATTGTCCTTACATAATTTGTGACCTTTAATTGTGTCTCTTCTTGTAACCTCTACTAAAAAACAACAACAAAAAAAAGAAAATCTAACTTATCTATAATGACTTTTACTCCTTTACAGCTTCTCCACTTGACAGGATTACTGAAAGTAATTTTATTCCATAAGTCAGCTTATTGCAAGCAGGCTTCTACAAATAAATAAAATCTGTAACTAAGTCATAACTCAGCACAACAGGACCACCTCGCACTCATCAGTACCAGATAACCTTTGATGTCCTGGAGACTCAGTATGTGACAGACCCAGGACTAACAGGTGAGAGACAGCGTTTCTCTTCAGACTGTGATGCAAACACATTTTCTTTGATGAGAGATGCAACCACAGATTTGGTTGGGCTGATTCTGGGAATGCTGCACTCTTAGCACAGCAAGTGTGGTTTAGTATTGCAATACATGTTTTAACTTCCTTATGTGGCTGTGCTCTGAAGTGCAGCTATGACAGAACGGTATCTCCTCATCTTTCCTTTCTTGTGTCTCTGTATGCTCAGAATTGTATCTGCCGATTTCTAGGAGTGTTTTACTGTTCACAATAAGTAATGGGATGCTCTTGGGCCCCATCTTCAACAGATCTCTTTTTTTATCTTTTAATTACAGAGCTAGCCATGTGTGATACTCCTTTTCATGTAAGGGATTTGTACAGGGGTCAGTGAGAGAATTATGGGCAGGACAATGCTTGACTTTCAGGCTAGCTGTCTTTTTTTATAAAAGCACCCACAATTGGCAAAGCAAATACAGCTGTTTGGCATCACTCAAACACAAACATGGAATTCCCTCTGCACTTTGTACACTCTTTTGAAAGTGGATACACACCTTAAAAGGCAGTATTTTAAAGCAGGTTGGATCTGTTTATCTTCTGTGTAAGATTAAACTCAGAGTAGGGGTTCAATTCAGCAAAATAAAGGACCATGTACACAGCTGGAAAACTAAAAAGAGAAGGCAACAACATAGCTGAGCTATTTGGAAAACTTATTAAGACATGTTTGGAAATAAATGTTTAAAAGAAAAAAATCATCACTTAACACATTTGAAAATGTCACCCTGAAAGAGAAACTAATAATTCTGGAAGTGAAACACTGATGTTGTAGCTTGTAGCATCTTCCTGGACCCTGTTGTAGGGAAATACCTGCTCTGAGCTTGTATGGATGGCAGTTCTTATTGTGAGTCTGCTTCCCCATGTAGTGACTAGGCTGCATCAAAATTCAGGGTGGTTTGACCCAGCTAGCAGCAGCAGCAGCAAATACCATGCGGTTACTTGCTCAACCTCCCCTCTCAGAGGGATGGAGGAGAGAATTAAAGGGGTAACGGGAAGAGAGACTCGTGGGTTAAGATAAAGACAATTTAATAAAATACAATAAAATTGAAAATATTTATGATAATAGTAATATATACAAATATGCAAATGAGTGATACACAGTGAAACTGCT